>JAGYVD010000012.1:0-187720 GCA_021209875.1 Rosellinia necatrix
AATTTCATTAAACAAATATTATCATTCTTCTCGTCTAAATGTATGTGTTATACTAGAAGATGAAAAAGGTAATACTTTACACAGTTTCGATTCACTAGGAGATTGTGCTAAATTTTTAAAAGTAGATCCTAGTACAATATCTAAAAGAAAAAGTAAAGGTATACCTTTTATATTTGAAAATCAAACTGTTTACATAAAAAATGCGGACTACGTAAGTTAGTTATAAAAAAAAAAGTATATATTAACGTAGTCTTTTTTTTTTATTTACTCTTACTTCGTAGAAAGGGCGCTGCTGGCTTACGTGGTCGCAGCAGCACGAAGATTATATTTAAATTTGTATAAATGACAGTGAATAATATTAACATATACCTTAGTGATAATAACATAATTGGAAGTTAATGATGCTTCAATGTCAGTTTTAGCTGAGGGTCACCAATGATATTGAAGTTATCAATACCCAGATTTTTTAAATACAGACGAAGAGTTTATTGAATTTGACTCGTATATGGTGCCAGAATCTGATTTAGAGACGGAGGCTTAAGAATGTTAAGTTGACAATAGAGTTATTCTACCTGAATTAACACATGTTAGATTTATAATTACTTCTGGTGATGTTATACATTCTTTTGCATGTCCAGCTTTAGGTATTAAATGTGATGCATAAAAAAAATGAAAGTAGGCTATTCATTTAATGTGCAAAAGAGCCAAATTCAGGGACACCCTAAAGTCTTAGTAACCAAAGTTATAAAGGAAACTTTATTACAGGCCTGATTAATGACTCAGGGTATGGTAATATCACTAAGGATGATGGTAACTGAAATGGGTTATCGCGGATCTAAATCAGTAGTAGTCAATAGTTACTTTACTGTAAAGAGCAACGAGTAGACGGTTCTTTAGTTATTTCCATCAGTCTGGTAAGTTATAACTATAAGGTATACTCTAGTCGCCGGGAAATCCGGTTCTAGGATCATAATAAGCTAAATAGTGTGAACTATTTATAAAAGTAATTCTAGATTAAAGTTACTACAACGGCCTTGACCTTACGGTATAAGTTGTCCTACGATTTACAAATAATATATATTTTGATTTTATTGATGATGTTAATATATTTAAATAAACTATATTTGGGGACATGATTAAATTCATATAATGGTCCAAATATAGATACTAGTAAAGTAGAATATATTACTAGTAAAGTCTAGCACGCACTTTGTTACGTAGCGACCGTTTAGAAAAAAGTAGGGTTATGTTATAATAAAAGTTATAATGCAGGTATGTTTGACAAAAGTATTCTAATGATTATCTATCCTTATATAGATTTAAATCAGAT
This sequence comes from Rosellinia necatrix, assembly GCA_021209875.1. Lineage (NCBI taxonomy): Eukaryota > Fungi > Ascomycota > Sordariomycetes > Xylariales > Xylariaceae > Rosellinia > Rosellinia necatrix. The sequence continues at coordinate 1,331 of JAGYVD010000012.1, forward strand.
CTTTCTACATCTAAACAAAAATTAGAATATCGTCCAAATTCTTTAGCATTAGAACACATTAGTAGCGGTAACCCTACAACTAGTGAAGTAATAAATAGTCTATTACTTAACCAAAAAGTTTATATTGCTCAAAAAGAATTAGACGTACTTTTATCTCTTCCTAGTGTAACTTTTGATTTACCTATTACAGATCAAACTTATCCGGCTTTATTAGTATTAATAGGTAAACCGGGATCTAAACGTAGTAATGCTGGGATATATTTTTTTCACATAAGTATTTGGATAAAAAATATGTAGGATCTAGTAATGATTTAGCCAGAAGATTTAAACAATATTTTGAAAAAAATGTATTATTTAATAATAAAGATACAGGTAAACTATTACCTATGATAGAAAAGGAAGAGTTGAAAGCGTTTACTTTAGAAATTACAGTCATACCTTCTTCTTACCCTAAATACTCTCATTGTTTTTTAGAACAGTTTCATTTGTTAAATAAAAAATTGAATTTAAATAAACATAAAATAGTAAATTTTAGAGTAAATCAAGGGGACCTGTTTAATATATATTTATATGATAAAGATTGTAAAATATTGTATTATTCTAGTAATTCTTTAAATGCTTTTTGTGCAGATTTAGGTGTACATCATTCTTCATACAAAAAACATATAGCTAATAATAGTCCTTTTTTAGATTACTTTACTATATCTAATCTTCTAGTAGCAGATGCAACCCTAACTAATTTAACCGAAATAGAAGTACGAGAATTAATTGATGAACGTAGAAAAATAAGTTTAAATAAATTACATTTATCATACGGTAAATATATAGAGGTATTAGATTCTGATACTAATACTACGGAAATTTACGAATCTTCATATAAAGTTGCAACTAGATTTGGTTTTAGTAGAAGTAGTTTAAGAAACTATATAGCTAGCGGTAAAGTATATAAAAATCGTTACATATTTAAATATGCTAAACACACAACTGACCATTAGGCTTAAGTTGTATAACGATCCGGTAGGTTAAATCAAGTCTCTGTTTTTGTGAATAGAGAAGGAATTTTCTATGGTCAATGTTCAGAGATTTGTGGAATTTTGCATAGTTCTATGCCTATTGTTATAGAAGCTGTTAGCTTGGAAAAATTTTTAGAATGATTAAGTCAAGAAAATTAAAATGAAAATATTTACTCCTCCGTATTACATAGGGAGGTTGTGTGGGTAATTTTTTGGTCAAGTTACTTCGTATAAGATATATTCCCTCCGGCCGCTAGGCCTGGGTAGCTTCGCTAAGGAATTAAAAAAATTTTAAGTAATTTAATAAAATATCAGGTGTATTAATTTAATGGTAGAATATAGTAGTACGGTCACTTTAGTATAAGTTCGAGTCTTATATACACTTATTTTATTTATTATATTATATTTAAATAAAAAATTACTAGGGAATAAGAATAGTAATAAAAAACAAATCTAATTTTTTTTTTTTAGGTAGTTAGTTTAAAAGGTAATACTTTAAAAATAATAAAAATTTAGATTTAAAATATAAGTTCGAGTCTTATACTATCTTCCATAACAATTTGTTATGGGTATTAATTAGGAATCTTCTAGCTTATATTTCTATTTTCTATTTAAATATAAGTGAACATGTCTAATCCTTTCCCCAGCGAAGCTGAGGATGGGATAACAAGCGTCCGTTTTCTTTTATATTATTTTTCAATAGTTAAATTTATAAAATATACAATGAATATTACACTAATACTTTTTTTGATCGGAATTTTAGGTTTCGTGTTGAATAGAAAAAATATTATATTAATGCTTATTTCAATTGAAATAATGCTTTTAGCTATAACATTTTAATATTGGTAAGTTCATAACATTGATGATATAATAGGCCAAACATATGCTATATACATAATAGCAGTAGCAGGAGCAGAATCTGCTATAGGTTTGGGTATTCTAGTAACTTTCTACAGATTTATTAACTCCAGGGCCCCTGTTAAAAATCCAAGATCAAAATCTTCTTATTCACACTTTAATTCATTACCTCTAATTTCACCCTGTAATTTTACCATATCAAGGAATTTTTCTAGCGGAGGTAAACTCCGTCTACCTCACAAGCCGGAGGCTAGTTTTCGTAACTCGAAACTTGTGAAAGTAAAATAGTTTTAAATCCTTCATTTATAAGCGGGTTCTCTGATGCTGAAGGTTCTTTTGTTGTAACTATTTTAAAGCCCGGCCCTGGCCAGGGCCAGGGCCAGGTCAGGTCAGGTCAGGTCCAGGTCCAGGTCCAGGTCCAGGTCCCCCTAGATATAAAATAGGGTGAAATGTACAAGCTAGATTTAAAATAAAATTACATGAGGTAGATAGAGCTTTATTATTATTAATTAAAAATTATTAGGATAATATTGGATATATTTCTAAATTAAATGATAAGTTAACCGTTGAATTTAGAGTTAGCTATATAACTAGTTTAAATAAATTAATTACACCTCATTTTTAAAAGTATAGATTAATAACTAATAAACATAAAGATTTTATATTATTTAAATAAATTGTTTCGTTAATGTCAAAAAATAAACATACTACTTTAGAAGGATTAAAAGAAATTTTAGCACCTAGAGCATCTCTTAATGGAGGTTTATCTGAAAATTTAAAGATATCTTTTCCGCCAGGGCCCTCCGGATTTTTAGTAAAAAATTGATATAATACCCGTTAAAAGAGTAGAAATTGAGGCTAATTTTTTAAGTAATCTATCTCCTGATTGAGTAGCTGGTTTCTCTACAGGAGAATCAAATTTTTATATTGCTATATCGGGTACTAAAGTATGATTACGTTTTTCTATTGCCCAAGATTCAAAAGATAAATTATTATTAAAAAGTTTAGTTGAATTTTTTAATTGTGGTTATATAACTCAATATAAAAATCGTGAAGTGTGTGAATTTGTAGTTACAAAAATTAAAGATATAAATAAGTGTATTATTCCTTTTTTTAATCAATACAAAGGGGCGCTCCGCTGGCGCACCGCGATTTTTCTGAATAGAAAAATTAAATATAAAAATTATGTTAAATTTAAAAAAGCTGCTATTCTTATTAATAATAAAGAACATTTAACAGAAAAAGGTTTAAACGAAATAATAGAGTTAAAAAAGTCTATGAATAAGTATGATGAAAATTGTCTTGATTAAAAAGGGGTTCAATCTTGATCATTAAAGGCGAGGTGAACCTTTGTCTAGTCTTATATAAGGCGAAACTCTCAAAATGCGGGAAACTCTTAAAAACAAATCTACCAAGTTAATATAGTAATATAATTAATGGAACAGGTAATGACTCGTTGTATGGTAAAAACGATTTGTATATGTAGAAAATCTGCTACCAAGCACCTAGTATTCTAAGGAATAAGGGTGTGCAGTTCATCGACTAAACGTGAGTTGGTTTTTTATTAATAAAAGATATTAATAATTAGCTTAAGATATAGTCAGGCTCAATATATGAATATTGGGGTAAACGAAGAGGAAGTATTGCCATAGAATATAAATAATGTATTTAAGTATAATAATTTTACCTTTATTAGGTTCTATAGTGTCTGGCTTTTTTGGTAGAAAAGTTGGGGTAAATGGTGCACAAGTTATTACATGTTCAAGTGTAATAATAACTACAGTCTTAGCGATTATAGCTTTCTTTGAAGTAGGTTTTAATAATATACCTGTTTCAATTGAATTATTCAGGTGAATCGACTCTGAATGGTTCAATATTTTATGGGGTTTTGAATTTGATAGTTTAACAGTGTCTATGTTGATACCTGTTTTAATAATAAGTTCTTTAGTTCATATATATTCTATTAGTTATATGAGTAATGATCCTCAGGGTTACGTTAGGGGAGAACGTAATTGTGGGGATAAACTGTCAAATTCCGGGGAACTCCTAAAGCTTCTGGTACCAAGCTCTAGTCGAAAGACTATAAGTGGCTGAACTAATTATTCAGGTATGGTAATAAGTCAGGAGATTTGTGAAAACAAAATGGACGATCGTGGATCTAAATCAGTAGTAGTGGATCGTCACTATACTGTAAAGAGCAACAGTAGACGGCAGTTGATCTGTTAAATTTGAACATCTAATAGATTTAAGGTGTACTCTGCAGGGTTTCGAAAGAAATAGAGGTATAAAACTCGGTTTCGGTCTTGCTCTCCTTCCTTTTTTGAAGGAGACACAAAAAGATTTAAACACCTTTGTCAAAATCCCGTCTAAGCAATTCGGTTTTAAAATTTTTCTACATATACGCAGGAGTCTATTCATCCTGGTGTTTGATCTGGTTTGATAGATGGTGAGGGTTCTTTTAGTATATTAATTGTTAGAGATAAAACTCGTAAATTGGGCTGACGTACGGAGTTGAAGTTTCAAATAGGTCTTCATTCAAAAGATCTTAACGTATTATATCTATTACAAGAATATTTAGGAGGTATTGGTTCTATTCATTTAGTTAAAAACGGAGAAGTAGTTAATTATTCTATAGATTCAATTGGAGATTTAAATAAACTTATTTTCATTTCGAAAAATATCCTTTATTAACTCAGAAGGGTGCTGATTTATTTTTATTTAAAAAAGCAGTACAACTTGTTAATAATAAAGCTCACCTTACCTCAGAAGGTTTAATTAAAATGGTAAATATCAAAGCCTCAATGAATAATTTAGGTTTATCTGATACGTTAAAATTAGAATTTCCTGAAAATACTCCTGTTGAAAAACCTATAATTAATTCAGATAATGTAAGTTTGGATCCTTATTGAATTTCAGGTTTTGTCAGTGCTGAAGGAAATTTTGATGTTCGTATGCCAAAAACGGCTAAAGGTCTGCATCGTAGAGTACAATTAAGATTTAGAATATCTCAACATATTAGAGATATTAAATTAATGGAAAAAATAGTTGAATATTTTCAAGCTGGTAAGATTTACAAATATAGTGGAGGTAAGTCTGCGGTTAGTTTATCCATAGTTGATTTTTCGGATATTACTAATAAAATAGTTCCTTTTTTTAGCCTAAATCCTATAATTGGTGTAAAATTATATGATTATCTTGATTGATGTAAAATTCAGAGTTTAATGGTTAAACGTGCTCATCTTACAGTTCAAGGAATAACTTCAATAAGTGAGATCAAATCTGGTATGAATAGAGGTAGAAAAATTTCCGATAAATAACCATTGTTATTAAGGTGTAAGCTTACTTCGTTATAGTTTGCGCCTGGTAAAATCAATTGTAAGATAAATTTGATGAGTAAGCACATACAAAGATTTTTTAGTTATTTAAGTTTATTCACTTTTATGATGATTATCTTAGTAACAGCGAATAATTATTTGTTAATGTTTGTAGGATGAGAGGGTAAGTACTTAGGTTTAACAAAATTATTATTAATATTATTAACAGTCATTGGTTTTTTTTTTAATTTAAGGTATGACGCATGCTACGTAGCAGAAAAATCTTCTATTAAGGCACAAGCTCTGAACAGGTCCCAACCTAAAAAAAGTTTCAAACATAATGTTATTAATTCTTCTAATAGTATTACTACAATTTATTCTAAAAGTACATTATGATTTAAATATTTTAATAATAAAAAAGAATTATGTAGATATTATTCAACAAATAAATTATCTAAAGAATATAAAGAAGGGTGTGAATTAACACCTGAACAAAAAGAAATACTTGTTGGGGTTATCTTAGGAGATGGTTTTTTAGAAAAATTAAATGTAAGATCTAATACAAGATTAAAAATTGATAATACTTATCCTGATCAAGAAGAATTTGTAAACACATTAAGAAAATTGTTTGATCCAATTACCAATATGGAATCTAAAATTTTAACTAGAACAGACAAAAGATCAAATAAAGTTACACAATCTATATATTTTTGAACTTTAACTTTACCTTGTTTAAACTTTTATCATGAATTATTTTATAAAGATAGAATTAAATTAATTCCAAGTAACATTGGAGAATTGCTAACGGAAAAAGGATTAGCTTTTGGATTAATGGGAGACGGGTTTTATAGAAAAGATAGGGGAGGAGTTTTAATTTGTACAGATTCTTATAGTTTAGCAGATGTTAAATTATTAAGAACAGTTTTAATTGAAAAGTTTGGACTTGTAGTATCAATACAAAAGCGTAGAGAAAATGTATATAGAATATATATAAATAAAACAAGTACAGAAAAATTAATAGATCTGGTTAAGCTTTATTTTATCCCGAGGATGTTCTACAAACTTGGAATATAAAAATGTTGATAATATTGATTGTAAGTTAAGTTACCCTAATAGCCCTAAATGACTAAATTGAAATAAATATACAATTCTTAATCAAGGCGACCAAGCCGCCAGAAATAGATCGCGCACTAAAGAGGTAGAAAATAAGAATGCTCAGGATACTTCTTTAATAATAGGGTCATTATTGGGTAATTCTTATTTAGAAAAGAATGAAAAAGGCGTCAGAGTTGTCTTTATAAAATGTAGTGGTAATATAGAATATTTAATTAATTTTTATTCTCATTTAAGTAAAATAGGGTGACTTCACCGTAAAGCAAAAAAACCTTATTTAAATAAAGTTATTTCTAAAAATAATAAGTTATTATATTATTGAAGAGTAGAAAGTGATTATTTAACCGAATTTGACTGATTATATGAAATGTTCTATAAAGATGGCTCGGCCATAAAAACTATACCTTCAAATTTAAAAGATTATTTAACACCTTTATCTCTTACTATATGATATTTAGATAATACAGATAAGTTATATTTATCCAGTCACCAAAGTTTTCATTTAAATAATGAAAATTTAAATTATATATCTCAAATATTAAAAGATAAATATGGTATTAATACATCTTATAGATTAGAAAGTAAAGGTAAAGTTGGTTTTATTTTGAAAACCATAGCTTAAGTAATTTTAGAGGGATAGTAAAGCCTTATATTTCTGCTTCTTTACAATATAAATTAAACGAACCACATAATAAATTAAGTATGTGAAGTAATTTAGGGTTGCTTTTAAGCAAAAGTACTACTCCTTTAGTGCAGAATAGATTGCTTGGGCAGAGAAATTATTCTACTAGTGTAAAAAATATAAAGTACTCAACTACATATAAAAAAGAATATATATTGACTCAGTAGCTTGCGCACAAAAAGAAGCATTAATAGGTATAATATTAGGTGACGGTTTATAGAAAGATCCAAATCTACTCATAATGCCCGAATTAGAATAGAGCAATCTTATCCTGAAAAAAGTGAATATTTAAAAAGTTTACATGAATTATTAGAACCTTTGACTGCAATGGAACCTACATTATTAACAAGAAAAAATTAAAAGAGAGGTGTTATAACTCAATCCTTGTATTTTAGAACTTTAGCTATGCCTTGTTTAAATTATTATTACGAATTATTTTATAAAAATAATATAAAAAGAATTCCTAATAATTTAGAAGAATTATTGACAGCTAGAGGGTTAGGCTTGCGCACCGTGTTAAAAAAAGATGTTTTTTTATACCGCTCCTGCGTATCCATACCCTAATCCTTTTTGGATACGGATCAGGATCAGCAAGGGACCTTGGAGCTAAATATTAATAGGTGATGGTATAAAAAATTAATAAGTGATGGTATATAAAATTTATAGTGATGATGGAAAAAGTATTTTTATTTAATTTGGATAAAATGCAATTTTCATACAACCCTACGTTATGAAATTAACGTATGTTATTACAATAGTTTAATTTTTAAATATACAATGTACATTACACTAATACTTTTTGATTGGAATTTTGGTATTCGTTTTAAATAGAAAAAATATTATATTAATATTTATCATCGTCTCGTTTTATTACGAGATAATGGTATTAGCTATATCATACCTTATATTGGTAAGTTTTTTAAATACGGAAAAGGGCGAAACCTGAATGATTTGCATTATTGCTTTAGTTTATGGTTTAGGTAATTTAGCAGCTTTTTATAGTTTAAGATTAAGTTTGAATCTTCAACCTATGTATTTAAATAGAATAACTTTACCTTTATTAGGGTCTATAGTTTCTGGCTTTTTTGGTAGAAAAGCTGGGGTTAGCTCTACACAGTTACTTATTACATATTCTAGAATAATGACTACAATATTAGAGCTTATAGCTTATTTTGAGGTAGGCTCTAATACTATATATAAGTCTAAATTTCATAGTTTAGGCACTAATCGTAATATAAAATTTATATGCAATAATAAGGTTTATTTTTCAACAAGCGCGCGTAGCTACTAGGCTGCGGAGCCGGGGATATCAATAACCTAGAATCTAAAGTATTTTACTCTAATACTGATGTTGATAAAGAAAAAATAGTTAAAGAAAATCAAAATAAATCTGGAGTTTATCGATGAACTAGTTTAAGTACAAAATATGCGTATATAGGAAGTAGCGTAAATCTAGGTAGAAGATTTAAAAATTATTATAGTTATTCTTTTCTTACTAGAAATAAAAATATGAATATATCCAGAGCTATTTTAAAATACGGTTATTCGAACTTTAGTCTTGAAATATTAGAATATTGCACACCTGAAGAGTGTATTAAAAGAGAACAGTATTTTATAGATAATTTTAACCCTGAATATAATATATTAAAGATAGCAGGTTCAACATTAGGTTATAAACATACAGAAGAAACCTTAGCTAAATTTAAAGAAAGGAAATTAACACCTAATCACTTGGAAAATTTAAGAGCTCATTTAATGATATTAAATCAAAGCGAAAAGCTTAGATCAGGTGCAAAGGAGCGAATGTTAAAATTAAATGAGGCAAAAGGTATAAAGGTAGAAGTAACTGATATTAGAACAAATGAAACTATAATATATAAATCCTTACGTGATGCAGCCAAAGCTTTAAATACAGATTTAAAAGCAATGCATTATAATGAAAGAATACAAAAGAAAGAGGTATATCTGTACCCTTTAAAAAACATTATTATATAAGGATAAAAAGAGATTAAATATTCTCGTTCTTTTAGTAGGAGGATGACGGAGGTAAATCCGTTCACCATCAGACTATCCTTCATACTAGAGCATTTAGTAAAGAAGATGTTGAATATCGGCTTCGCACAAACAGTTTTGAATAAAAATTTTGAATTAATCACAAGATTAGAAGAGAAAACACAAGATCAATGAGTTATATATATACCTGTTCTGAGCCTTCGGCTCTCGCCTTCGTGCGATTTTTCTGTATAGAAAAATTAAAAAATAAAGTTAAAAGATATTGTAGGTCCATATATGCATAAATCTATGTTGTATAAAGTATAAGTTTAGTTATAGTTAGTAATAAAATATATTAAATAATAATAAAATAGAAAATATATTATAAATATTGCATAATTTAAACATGTAAATTTAGATTATTACTAGCAATATCGTTGAAAACGATTAAATAAATAGAGTTAATTTATAGATCGTAGGTTATTTTATTAGCCGCGACAGACTGGTTCAACGGTAGGTGTCTGAAATGATGCTTAATGTACAGTCGGAATCTTTATATTTAAATAATTTAAATATACCAAGGCTTTATGTAAACCGTTTTGGTTATAAAGTACAGGGGGGGTATATTAACTCTTAATGTATATGCTTTTTAGATTTGGTAGGTGTTTGTTCATATCTTTTAGTGAGTTTCTGATTTACTAGAATAGCGGCAAATCAAAGTTCTCTTTCAGCCTTTTTAACTAATAGAGTAGGTGATTGTTTTTTAACTATAGGTATGTTTGCTATTTTATGATGTTTAGGTAATAAGAAAAAAAATAATGTTTTCAAATGTGAATATTCTAGTGCTAGTTATACTTACGTGGCTGCCCTTCGGATTAGTAAAGCCGCAAAAAATAATAGAAATATTTCTTCTCGTTCCTACGAAGCGGGCTATCCTCTGGAAGTCCTGGGCGAAAGGCAGATAAGAAGATATTCAACTAGTTTCTCAAACCTGGAAGGAAGAAGCCAATTCCTGTCTAGTCAAGTAAAAATAAATTGTAACCTTGGATCTTATTTAGCTGGATTAATAGAAGGTGACGGGTACATTGGTGTGCAGGATCCTAATACTGATGCTAAAGTTATACACCGGCCAAAGATTATTATTGCTTTTAATATTAAGGATAAACCTTTAGCTAAAAAATTATCTGCTGAATTAAATGTAGGTAGAGTACTTGATCGAGAAAAGTCTGGTATTGTTATATTACAAATTTTAGCTAAGGAAGATGTTTTAAAAATTATTAATTTAATTAATGGATTTATGCGTACACCTAAGATAGAAGCTTTACATAGAGCTATTCGTTGAATAAATGAGCGAGATAATATTTCAATACCTCTACTAGGGTTAGACACTTCCCCTTTAGACAGTAATAATTGATTGGCTGGTTTTACTGATGCGGATGGTTGTTTTAGTATAACGGTTTATGACACCAAGAAAAATGGAGTTTTTTTAAGAACAAGGGTTCAAACTTCATTTCGAATAGAAGTGAAACAGAATTATTCTAGAGATGTTTGTGCTTCCTTAGCCCTTCGCTCGACGAGCGAGCTGGGCTGCGGAGCCGGTGGTAGTGGTTATTTTAATATTTTAAGTGAAATCTCTTCTTTTTTCACTGTTAATCTCTACACTAGAACTAGAAAAACTGAAGATAAAATTTATTATGCTTATGCTGTTGTTGCTCATAATTCTAGAAGTCATGGGATTGTTCGAAATTATTTTGATCGTTATCCTTTATATTCTTCTAAATATCTAGCTTATAAAGATTGATGTTTAGTTCAAGATTTACAGACAGGAAATTTAAGTAAAGAGAAGTTGGATAAGATAAAACTAATTAAAAATAATTTTAATAGTAAGCGACTAGTATTTGATTTTTCACATTTGGATTGTTTTTATTTTAATTAAATTGCCGTGGGTGGTAGTAATATCGCTCTTATTATATAACTATATGCGGGAAACTCCTAAAGTCTTTTTATAGGTATACTATGAAAACATTTTTTAATGCGCACATAGACCTTAAACATTAAAAAGAATAGATCTTGTTTTAATAGAATAAGTGATAATGGACAATCCGCAGGAAACGTTAAATATATATTTATTTATATATAGAGGATCCTCAGAGACTGCACGTTATACCCCTTTTATATGCAAACTATATGCAAGCGAGGGTGAAGATACAGTCCAATTATAATCTAACGATTATAAATTAATTGAATTTAGATTATGCTACAGTTTTTTCATTAGCTCCTTATGTTAATGAAAATGTGATTACTATTATAGGAATATGTTTATTAATAGGTGCAATGGCAAAAAGTTCTCAAGTAGGACTTCACGTATGATTACCTATGGCGATGCCCAAAAAAAAGTCGCAGATGGTCAATGAACAGTAACCGCTTTAATGGTTATGGTAAGGTTCGACCATAGAACCGTATTAGAAATATAGCAAGGATTAAACCAAATATATTTCGTAGATACGGAGATTCCAGACTGGACTTAAAAGCTACTGAGGTGAAAACGGTCAAAATGTTCCGTAGTCAAGACCGTCGGTATTTTAATGTATCGCTACAGACTGGGTCACCACGGGGTGGCTGAAATGCTGCTGAATGTACAGTCGGAAGCTCTATGAAGTTTTATATAGGAATACAAAGTAGATTTTCTATATTCAATTTATACAAAAAGTGCTTTGGGAAAGGTTATTTACTCAAGTAAAACTTGATGTAAACAAACGTGAAAAACATGGCAGTTACTATTTTTATAAATCTCAAATTTATAAAACAAAGGAGATACTTAAAAGATCATATTCTACCCTTCCTCCTACTAAAGAGGAAGTTGGTAATAAGGATCTAACAGTTGTTCTGGACGAAGATAAAACCAAGAATACTAAAAATAAAATAGATCCTTGGTTTATTACAGGTTTTGCTGATGCGGAGTCGTCTTTCATGGTTATAGTTACAAAAGACTCTCGTAAGACTACCGGTTGAAGGGTAAGAGTGATATTTTCTATCGCTCTTCACAAAAATGATCTAGATATCTTGCACCAAATTAAATCTTATTTTGGTGGAGTCGGAAATATTATAAAAGAGCGTGAAAATAGTTTGGTTTATAGAGTATATAATCTAAAACATATAGCCACGGTTATTTTAGCTCATTTCGATAATTTCCCTTTAATTACTGAAAAACGAGCAGATTATTTGTTATTTAGTCAGGTGGTTAAATTAATGGAAAATGGTACACATTTAACTTGTGAAGGTTTGGAGAAGGTTTTAGCCCTTAAAGCTTCATTAAATAAGGGTTTAACTCCTGTTTTAAAAGCTGCTTTTCCGCCGGGGCCCCAGGATTTTTCAATAAAAATTTAACATTATTCCAATGATGAGGCCCTCAAATTTAGAGCAGAAAATACCTAACCCTTACTGATTAGCGGGACTTACTAGTGGTGAAGGTTGTTTTGATATTAATGTTGTTAAATCTCGTTACGTAGAAATGCGTTTTAGAATTACTCAACATACTAGAGATGAAGCACTTTTGTTAAGTTTAATTCCTTACTTAGGGTGTGGCCATTATTCTAAGAGTAAAGATAATAACTATGGACAATACAAATCTTCTAAGTTTTCGGATATCACTAATAATATAATTCCGTTTTTTAAGGAATATCCTGTGTTAGGTATTAAAGCTCAAGATTTTGAAGATTGATGTAAAATAGCTGACATTGTAAAGATGGGTAACCATTTAACTTCAGCAGGTTTAACTGAAATTAACCAAATTAAAGAAGGAATGAACAGAGAAAGACGAAAAGAGGATGCCGAAAAAGAAGGACGAACATGAGATGCTGAAGATTAAAGTATGGAGTTTAGTCTTCTCTTAATCCTTTGCGTGCATCATATTTCTTATATCTATTATATTCTTACTTAAAAAACTATTCTTCGTTTTTATCTCTTTTTATGTGGCTGAATGTACAGTCGGAAGCTCTATTTATTTGACAGGTGTATTCGGAATAAACTATCTTTATTGATTATTATTTTACACCGTGAGCTTTGGGAAGGTCCTACTCCTGTTTCTGCTTTAATACACGCGGCCACTATGGTAACTGCAGGTGTATACTTATTAATCCGTTCATCTCCTTTGATAGAATATAGTTCTACTGTATTATTATTATGTTTATGATTAGGTGCTATCACTACAGTGTTTAGTTCTCTTATTGGATTATTTCAACAAGATATTAAAAAAGTTATAGCTTACTCTACTATGAGTCAATTGGCTCAAAAATATACAGATCATTTAAGTATATTTAGGCATCAAACTGTTTGCGAGCATATTGTTTCCACAATAAAAAAATGATTTTATTTTAGTATATTTTCTTGAGATATTTCTTTTAGGGATCCCTTGCGCAAAGAATCAACTATAAATAAGTTTGGTGCAAAAATGAAGATTGTCTGCGCAAGCTGCGCAAGCGTAAGTTTACCTCAATTTAGAAGTTTTTCAACTATAAGTAAGGAGTTAGCTTACAGTAAATTAAATCCTTATTATGTAACAGGATTTGCAGATGCTGAGGGACCTGGTTGTTTTTTAATAAATATCGTACGTAGATCAGATCAAAAACTAGGGTATAATGTAAATTTGATGTTTAAAATAAACTTACATTTAAAAGATAAATTGCTATTAGAAAAAATTAGTGATTTTTTTGGTAAAATTGGTAATATTACTGTTAGAAAAATTGAATCGGTTGAATACGTAGTTAGTTCTATAAAAGATTTGGAGATAGTTATTAAGCATTTTGATGATTATCCTTTGATAACTCAAAAATGGTCCGATTTTCAACTATTCAAATGAACATTTGAATTAATTAAACAAAAACAACATTTAGTTAAAGAAGGTTTATATAAAATATTGTCTTTAAAAGCTAGTCTTAATAAAGGTTTATCAGGTGAATTAAAGACTGCTTTCCCTAATACTGTTCCTTTTCCAAGACCTAAAAATTTTACACCTAAATTAAAAGATAAAAATCCACATTGAATATCTGGTTTTGTCGATGGTGACGGGTGTTTTTATATATCATTAACTAATAATTTAACTGGTATAGGTTTAATCTTTAAAGTTACACAACACACTAGAGATGCTGATTTACTGAAAGAATTTATTAATTATTTTAATTGCGGACGTTATTCTATTTGTTCTAAAGAAGCAGGAGATTTTATCGTGACTAAATTTAGTGATATTAATACGAAAATTATCCCTTTTTTTAACAAGTATCCTTTACAAGGTACTAAGTTATTAGATTTTATGGATTTCAACGTAGTTGCAAAATTAATTGAAAACAAAACTCATCTTACTTCAGAGGGCTTTGAAAGAATTAAACAAATAAAAATAGGTACAAATAGAGGAAGAATAATTAACCCTAAGCTAACATACACGGCGAAAAGAACTTATATAACTCTACGTTCTTATTCAAATAAATCTTCAGATTTATCTCAAATTTCTTTTAATGAATGATTATCAGGATTAATAGATGGGAAGGGTCAGTTTTTTAAATCTAAAAAAGGGTATGCTAATTTTAAAATAGTAATGAAAGAAGAAGATAAATTAGCACTTTATAATCTAAAACATAAATTTGGGGGATCTATTAAAAAGATATCTTCAGAGACAAAACTTAAATATAAGTTGCAACATAAAAAAGGATTAATTCAATTAATTAATAGTGTTAACGGTTTAATTCGAAATCCTGCCAGGATGTTAGAATTAAATAGGGTTTGTTTATTATATAATATAGAATTTAAAATGGCTGAACCTTTAACTTATTTAAACGGCTGATTTAGTGGGTTTCTAGATAGTGATGGTTCAATACACTTTAATGTAAAGTCAAATCAATTAATTTTAAGTGTAACTCAAAAAAATAAATATTTATTAGATCCTATAAGAGATTTATATTCAGGAAGAATAAAACTTCTTAAATCTAAAGAAGCATTTGAGTATTGTATTTATAGAAAACTAGAAATTTTAAATCTTATAGATAACTATTTTATAAAATACCCTTTAAAGTCTAGTAAAAGACATAAATTAGAATTAATTAAACAATTATTTTCCTTAGATGTTAAAACAGTATACCCTTCTTTAAATGGACAAATCTTAGGTGATATAGTTAATTTAAAGAAAAAACAATTATTAATAGAAAAAATAAATTATAAATAAAATTTTATATTGTGGGAAAATATGCGTAGAGGCTATATGTATTATAATTATTATAGCTAATTCGCAGATAACCAAAGCTCGTGATTATTTATATAATAATCACTGTAATTTCAAGTTTTTTAATTCATTTACCATTATAAGGTTATACATTATGTTTGTGTTAAAAAAATGAAAATTTGAAATTACCAGAAAGTTAGTAGGAATCTCAGAGGCCATACGTTTGATATTAGTCTTTATTAAATTAAAATTAATTAATTTAATGCCAAAATTATTTATCTTAAATACACACATCTTTATAAATAAAATTCGTTTTTTACCGACCAGGTCTCCTCTTCTGGAAGAGACGCCTAGCACACCAGGTCCAGGTCCAGGTCCAGGTCCAGGTTCAGGTCCAGGCCCAGGTCCCTTTATTGGTGTGCGCAAGGCTAAATCACCTTTATTAAAGAAGAAATATTGCTTAATATTTAGTAAAAATATAAATACTAATAGTTTAGATAATCTAAATACAGATTCAGATGATCTTGCTTTTAGAGAATGATTAGCAGGATTAATAGATGGAGATGGTTACTTTTTATTATCTAAAAATGGATACAATAGTTGTGAAATAACTATGGACGCTAGAGATAAAAAAGTTTTATATTTAATACAACAAAAATATGGTGGATCAGTTAAACAAATTTCAAATGCTTATGCCTTTAAATATAAATTAAGAAATAGAGCTGGTTTAATAGCAATAATAAATGATATAAATGGATTAATTAGAAATCCTGTACGTTTATTACAAATGAATAAGCTTTGCGTAAAATTTGATATAGAATTAAAGTATTCAGACAATATTGCATTTAATAATGGGTGGCTTAGTGGATTTATTGATAGTGATGGGTCAGTATATTATAGTGAATCCTCGGGACAAGTTTTTATAAGTATATCTCAAAAAAAATAAATTTTTATTGGAACCTTTAATAGATATCTACGGGGGAAGAGTGGATATTTCTAGTCCTAAATTAGAAGCATTTAAATATGTTATCTATAGAAAGGCTGAATTATTTAATTTAATAGATAATTATTTTAGTAAATATCCTTTAAGAACAGAAAAAATGAAAAGAGTTAATTTAATAAAACAGTTTTATTTAAGTAGAATAAGTAAAAAAAAATAAAGATGTTGTAAAATTTAATGAATGAGTAAAATTTCAAGATAAATGAGAAAAATTTCAAGATTAATAAAGAAATGGTCCAGGTTACGTCATATTAATTTATGATAGTAATTTCGCAATTAGGTATGATGGTAATAGCTATAGGTCTTTCTTCTTATAATGTAGCTCTCTTCCATTTAGTTAACCATGCTTTTTATAAAGGGTTATTGTTTTTAGGTGCTGGTGCGGTAATTCATGCTGTAGCTGACAATCAGGATTTTAGAAAATACGGAGGGTTAATTTCATTTTTACCTTTAACATATTCAGTTATACTTATAGCTAGTCTTAGTTTAGTTGCCTTTCCTTTTATGACGGGATTTTATAGTAAAGATTTTATATTAGAGTCTGCTTTTGGTCAATATTACTTTAGTAGTATAGTTGTCTATGTTATAGCCGTAATAGGAGCTATATTTACTACTCTTTATTCAGTAAAAGTTCTTTATTTAACTTTCTTAACTCCGGCATTAGGTCCTAAAATTCATTACTTTAGAGCTCACGAAGGAGACCTGTTTTTAGTTTTACCTTTAATAATATTAGCGTTGTTTTCTATTTTTTTTGGTTATATTACCAAAGACATCTTCATAGGTTTAGGTTCGGGATTCTTTATAGATAACTCGATTTTTATTCACCCTATGCATGAGATAACTATTGACACTGAATTTGCTATTCCTGTTATTTTTAAACTTTTACCTTTATTATTTACAGTAATATTTAGCGTGTTAGCTATTGTTATCTCTGAATTTTTACCCGAACTAGTTATTTATTTTAAATTATCCAGATTTGGTTACTATTTTTACGGTTTCTTTAATCAAAGATTCCTTATCGAGATGCTATACAATAAATATATTACTGGATTAGTGTTATATCTTGGAGGTCAAACTACAAAGATTTTAGATAAAGGAAGTATAGAATTATTGGGACCTTTCGGTTTAGAAAAAGGTTTAATTAACTTAAGTAAAAGTATAAATAAGTTAAGTAATGGAATGGTTACAAGTTACGCTTTATTCTTTTTACTAGGGTTTAGCGTTTATATGATTATTGTTTATCTAACTATGTTTTTTTCTGAGGGAGTACACTTGAAGGTCAGTGAAATTAGTTTAATTTTATTATTAGGTTTTTTTACATTAGTTAATTTAAAAAACAGTAAACCCTTTTCATCTAGTCCTAATTAGAATCCCGAGGCCTACCCGAACTTAGATAGAATGAGGGGTCCTGCCCCTAGAACGACTACGTAAGTGTTTAGATTCTTCGGTTGTAGCTTTCCCTTTTATCTTTCTTAAATCTCTTACTACTAGAGTAAATTACTTAAAAAGTTTTAATAGATATAATCCAGTGGCTATTAACTCTTTGGATTTAAATGTTCCAGGTTTTTTGAGGTTTTGTTCAACTTCACTCTCTACGAAGTTTTCTATTCGAAGGACTCCGTAAGGGTTTTAAGACAAAAAAGGGACTCCGACTACGTTAGGTGTTGGTTATTTTAGCACTACTAGCCGCGCTTCGCATAAAAAAAAATATATTTTTTTTTATTAATTTTTCTATACAGAAAAATCGCACGAAGGCGAGGCGCGCGCTTGCGCGCGCTGGGTCGGAGGCTAGTCTTAAATTAATTAATGAAACAGGTCCCTTCGGCCGCGTAGCGGCCTGGGTAGCTCCGCTAAGGAAGGCTTGTACTGATAATTGTGATAAGTTTTCTATGTAGTCTAAATTCTCGAGATACTAGTGAATTAAAAAAAATATAAACAAGAATTTGCATCTAGATATACTTCACCGTAATTAAATCTAGACGATCAAACGACTACGTAAAATTATAGCGAATAAACCAAAGGGTTTAGCAATTGCATATAAGGATAATCTTGAAGCTCTAATTTTGTTTAAACTATTATCTCTAATTTATACTCTCTACGAAGTCCTTGCTGCTTTATTTATACCCTCTACGAAGTCCTTGCTGCTTTATCTTCTGTTTTCTCTCCTTTATACAAGTTCTGACCTCTGGTTTCTCTTAGTGCTTAGCCCTCGCCTAAAAGTCCGTGCGATTTTTCTGTATAGAAAAATTAATAAAAAAAAAAAAACAAATGTGTTTTTTTATAAGGCCGCTATGCGGCCTGGGTATCTTCGCTACGGGGATAATACTCTTTGTATAAAATATATAAAGTAAATAAGTGTAATTAACTTTAACAATAAAAATTATACTCTCCCAACCTTATGAGAATATTAAAAAGTCATCCTTTGTTAAAATTAGTCAATTCATATCTTATTGATGCATCTCAACCTAGTAATATTAGCTATTTTTGGAATTTTGGATCTTTATTAGCTGTTTGTTTAATAATACAAATTATAACAGGTGTTACATTAGCCATGTAAGAAGGACTTATGTGTGGCTATAAAATCTTACAAATTGCTGGAACACCCTTTATAAGGACAATCAGCAGGAAAGCAACTTATAAAGTTGAATCTTCAGAGACTAGAGGTAAGATATATGATAATCAATTTATTATCATATAATGGTATAGTCCAACCTCTCGAAAGAGCAAGGAGCTCTAGGCAGTTTTTAGCTTATTTACCCTGAAGTTTTTATACTTTAATATATTGTAACAATATATTTAAAGAACTTATTTTAATAGACAATAGTCTATTTTATAGCAGATTGTCTAGGTTAGACAATCCATCCATTTTTAGTTTATTTAACAGTAGATCCAGCCACCACACAGCAGCTGGAACTTACATCATGCCCAGGGCCAGGGCCCCTTTGGTAAATAGTGAGGGCCCTGGCCCTGGTGATAAAAATAACTCCAAGGCTTTAAATCCTTGATTTGTCACCGGATTTGTTGACGCTGAAGGGTCTTTTTCCATGTCCATATTTAAATCTAAAACTGCGGCTATAGGTTGAACTATTGAACCTAGTTTTACAATTACATTGCATAAAAAAAGATATTGAATTGTTGAATAAAATTGAGTCATTTTTTGGAGTAGGTACTGTTTCAATCGTAGGGGATAAAGTAGCTCGTTATAGAGTTAGATCAAAAAATAGTCTTTTAGTTATTATTTCACACTTTAATAAATACCCTTTACAAACTACTAAAGCTAATAATTTTATTATTTTTTTGTTCTATATTAGATTTAATGATTAAGAAAGGTCACGTTAATATAGAAGGATTTTTAAATATTGCTTCTTTAATTAATAGATTAAATAATCCTTTATCTCCTTCTCTGTTAGAAAATTTATCTTTACTAGGTGAATTACCTAATACAGAGGCAGTTTTGAAGTTAGCCTCAGAAAAATCTCCTTTAAGTGAAAATTTAGATCCTTGGTGAATATCAGGGTTTACTACGGGTGAGGGTTCATTTACGTATTTTAGACGTAACCGTAAAAAGGCTGACGGTGAAATAGTAAAAGACTACACCCTGGTCTACGAAGTTTCCCAAAGAAGTGATAGCATACATGTCTTAAACTTGATAGTTAAACACTTTGAACACGGTAGAGTGTATAGTGAAACTAGAGGTGTAAGTAAATATAGATTGGGAACTAGAGATCTAATATTAGATACTTTAGTCCCTTTTTTTGAAAAATATCCTTTAGAGGGGAATAAAAATATTCAATATGAATTATGAGTACAAATTGTAAAATTATTACAAACTACAGGCAGATCTGAACAAAGAGAGACAAGTGTAGACGAATTAATAAAAAAACTCTCAGAGTTAAATAAATAAAAATATGACTAAATAAATATGGCATTATAGTCCTAATGTATTAGAAGCCTTCAATTCCATAGAGCATATTATGAGAGATGTTAATAACGGATGATTAGTTCGTTACTTACATAGTAATACAGCTTCTGCTTTCTTTTTTTTGGTCAACATTGCTTATTGTTGCTTTTATTTGTGTGTATTTAATTATTGCAATATTATTTCACTTATATTTTATAATTCTTACTTAGTGTTTTATAACGGATCTTCTTTATTAAAACTCATTCCTTATAAGATTATAAAAAGTTATTCTACTTTCATCGATAATAATAAATATTCCTTATCTGATGAGGATTTCAATGAATGATTCAGAGGGTTTGTGGACGCTGAGGGTAGTTTTTCTATACAAAAATTAGATAGTAGATTTAAATTCATATTTACATTGTGTTTACATGAAGCTGAACTTCCTTTAATCCGTATGATTTCTCAAAGATTAGGTGTAGGTAATACCCAAATTAGATCTTCAAGTGTTAATTATACTATTAATAATAAAGAAGGTTTATCTAAAGTTTTTGGTATTTTGGATAAAAAATCTCTTAATACTACTAAATATTTAAATTATATAGCTTTTAGACAAGCATACGATTTATATGTTAACCGTGGATCTATATTCGTTAAAGAAGAATTAAGAGATAAAATCCTTTTCTTAAAAGATCAAATGAATAAAAAAAGGGTTAACTTTGATTTACCTTTATCACATTCTATAGTTATTAGTCGTTATTGATTATTGGGTTTTATAGAAGGTGACGGTTATTTTTCAGTAAATAGGTCAAATTATAGTTTAAATTTTGGTATAGGACAAGTTTATTATGAAAATCGTGTAATGGAAGAAATTAAAAATTTTTTGTTAAACTTACCTGGTGAATATCCGGTAAAAAGAAAAAATTCTAATGTAGTAAAATTAGAAATTTATAACCAAACTAAAGGTAGAGATCATCATCCTATGATACAACTAAACGTTAACCAGAGGGATTTTTTCACTAATGTCTTAATACCATTCTTAGATGAATTAGCCTGATCAAGTAAAAAAGCAAAAGATTATGAAGATTGAAAATTGGTACTAGATTTATTAAATCAAGGAAAACATTTTACAGATGAAGGTAAAGAGGTAATCGAGCTAATTTATGGGAATATGAATTCACGTAGAATACACCCTTCAGAAACAATAAAACTTGATGAAGAAAGGGAAAACTTAAAAAATAGAACGTTAAATCTTTTATCTACACCTTCTAATTATGAAGTACAACCCGATGGTAGGATACTTGTTAAGTCAACTGGTACCTATCTTAAGGGTAGAGGAAATGTAGGAGTAAACGTTTTTGATGCTGAGAATGGAGAACAGATTTATAGCTTTGACTCAATAAAGGATTGTGCTGCATTCTTCAATGTGCATAGTAGATCGATTAATAGAAGATTAAGTAATGAACAGACTATTAAATTTAATGATAAAAATATAGTATTTAAACGTAAAATATAAGAAATAAATAAAAATCTAATTAAGAGCAATCAACTTAGTATGATAGATACTAAGTAAGTACAGAGATGTGAGCAACCTTTGTATTAGGCCAATTTGCAGGAGTGAACCTCCTGCTATAATCGTTAAATTGCGGGGACACCTTAAAGCAATTTTAACCAAACAGACATGGTAACATAGTATGTGGCACAGGTAATGACTCGTGGTAAGGTAAAATCAAAATTGATGCACGAAAGGAAATAGGTTATCCGCAGCCAAGTGCCAAGTATAAAATATTTGGTATGCAGTTCATCGACTAAACAGCGATTGGTGTGTTGAGTTTTATTTTATATCAACATGCTTAAGATATAGTCAGTCTCAATGGAAACATTGTATAACAAAATTAATGTAGCGTTCAAACCTTATGGTTCTTTTGTCTATACTCTTATAATTGTTTTTAATTCTAACGATGATTAAAGGTTTAATCATAATATCTTATAATGTGTATAGGAGGAGTTAGATGGGAGGTTGGTAGGTCATATTATATATTATATAGGTTAATCTACATTTAATAGATTAATCGCATAATTTAAATATCCTTATAGGTTAAAAATATAAGAATACAATATTTTGTTATATATAGGAATTAGTAAAAATAATTAATTGCTATAAGGTAAGGACCCCAGCTTATCCTGTTTTGTTTTAATGCAAATGGTAAAGGGGTAGATACGTTACCTACATATCGGTAGAGGTATTTATTACGGATCTTACAGATCTCCAAGAACATTAGTTTGAGCTATAGGTACTGTTATACTTATAGCTATGATGGCTACAGCTTTCCTGGGTTATTTACATAGCCCAAAATGGTTTAATACAAAATATAATATAAATAAAAATTTAACCAACCAATTAATTCTCTTAGTTTAAATAAAAGACAATATAATACAATTTCTACAAATAAATCTTCTGAAAGATTAGGAGAAATTATTAAAGAAGTAGGTATAAATCCTATTTATATTTATGAAGATTTACATTTAGATATAGTTAAAAAACAAATATTAAAGGATACTAAATGATTAAGTGGTGTATATATAATAATCAATAAAACTACTCAAGATTATTATATAGGTTCCGCTGCTACTGATAGATTTTACGCTAGATTTAGCAATCATTTAATATATTTTAGAGGTGCAAAAATAGTTAAATTAGCAGTAAAAAAATATGGATTAGAAAACTTTGCTTTTTTAGTTTTAGAATTATATCCCTATATAGTAACTAAAGAAAATAATAAAGAATTATTAGATTTAGAAGATAAATATTTAAAGTTATTATTACCTAACTATAATATCTTAACAGAAGCAGGATCTAGCTTTGGTTATAAACATACTGAAATAGATCGTCAAAAAATGAAAGATATTTATAGTGATGAAAGACGTGAAAGAATTCGTAATTTAAATAAAGGTAAAACCTTTTCTTTAGAAACAATAGAGAAAATGAGACAGGCAGCTTTAAATAGACCTCCTATGTCAGAAGAAAGTAGAAATAAATGTATTGTTAATACAAGACCTCTAACTTTATACAACTTAGATAGAACTGTATATGGACAATATTCTTCAATAGTAGAAGCAGCTAAAGCTATAAATTGTGGAGAAAAGACTATTAGAAGAGCCTTACAAACAGAGAAAAGATTAGTTAAAAAACAGTGAATTGTAGAAGATTCAAATAAAATAAATTAATTATTATTATAAATTGTATTTAATTATAGTCCCATGAGTATAAATCTTTAGGCAATTTTTATGAAAAAACAAAGATTAAAGTGGTATAACTCGACAGAGATATAGAATAATCAAATTGATTATTTGGCAATATTAGTGAAAACGATTAAAGAAGTTTAAACTTTCAGATCGTCGGTTACATAAATGATCGCGACAGACTGGGTCACTAATGGTTGGCTGAAATGCTGACTAATGCACAGTCGAAAACTTGTTATATATATAGCCAAAGGGTATATAATTAGAATATTCGAATTTAAAGTTATTCTAGCTTATTAAATAATAAGTAAGTTTGTATGTGTTGCCTTACGGCCAAATGAGCTTATGAGGTTTATAGAGAGCCTCAAATGTATAGTCGCAGGCCTAGCTTACGTAGTCGCACAAAAATATCTTTTTGATAAGGCCTGCTATGCTAATAAAAATATAATTTTTAGCTCGCTTCCTGCCTGCTCTGCTCATTCACGAAGTCCGCGCTTCGCATGAAATCTTCGACTACGTGAGGGACAGAAATAAGTCAAAACTTAATAAAGTTTAATCTAATTTCCAATATATCCTACCCTTTACGGAGTATTTATTTTAGTTATAACCTGTATTTCTATTTATTATTCCATCTATACATCTACAAAAGCTGCAGGTCGACGTATTGCCATATAAACCTGCATATTAGCGATCCATCTTCCATGATTTACATTACTCAAATCGAATAAAGCCTCCGTATGATAATTCTTTGCATCTTGCCATTCAAAAGTAATAGGTTCCCGTCCTCCAATATTATCAACTTATATGGGTTGAATGCCTTGTGGATTATTCGAACAGGACTTCTCCGACTTCGTTAAGGGGCCCTGGCCCTGGCCCTGGCCCTGGCCCTGGCCCTGGCCCTGGCCCTGGCCCTGGGCGAGATTAATTTTTATATGCATAACTCCGACTTCGTTAAAATGCGCTAGCTTATCCTTCGGATTAGGGATCAGAGGAAAATCCATATCTCCTTGGTAGATAGAAGGTTGCAAAAGGGATCTGCAACCCCACAAATGCTGACTCCGTAAGGTTAGGATTATCATTATTGCGGCCATGATAAGTTTCGAAGTCTATTGGCTTCGCACCTAAAGGACTACGTAAATATAGATGCCTGCTACCATCACAAGATATCTGGGGGGGGATAGTCCTCGTTTAATGACTACGTAAGGACGACCGATTGGACAAGGCCTGATAGGTAAGATGTCCGCCTCGTTTCTTTAGTTCGATATTCAACCAAGAAATCAGGTCGAGAGGCTTGAATATAGGGTCGAGGGCTTCCACCGTAAACCTAGATTTTCAATTTGACTAACTATCTGATTATTTACTTACAAAAACCCTACATGTTTAAAATCTTTCTTGCCTCTCTCCTTATCTATACTTCACTTCATTCCATTCGTTGAATCCTTCCTCCCTCCTTATACTTATCACGGATAGGTTGAGTCCTCTCTCTTTGCCGAACAAGTCGTAAATGTATTAGGTGTTCATCCTGTTTGAATATTTCGAACCCTGCTTTCTGCAATACACCAAGCGAAGCTTTGTTGAAGGATTCAACAGCAACCTTAAGGAGTTCCACCGCATAACGTGGAGATGCTAATTGTTGATGGTCTTCCCATACTATTTCAGAAGGATCCATTCGGGGTATGCTGTATGAACACGAGGAAGACTCCACCAAAAAGAGGTAAAAGTTTTTACCGCTTCGGTACCGTATCCTTGACCCCAATACTCTTTTTTGAGCATGTAATGGATGGATGGCCAAGTAGTCTTATACGGATAGGCAGGAACATTGCCTAGTAGATACATTGCTCCGATATAGTCATCTTCTTGGCCATCAGGTTTCTTGGTGAAGATTCCGTAGTATAGCCCCTTATTCCAAGGTGTGAGGAATTGATTGAACTTCTTCAAAGTAGAATTTAAATCTGTTGAATAATATTCATCATGATTTAGATGACCTAGAACATTGGGTTCAGGTTGGGAGTCCAGGGTATAATAGTTCAATAAATCCGTGTGAACATAAGTACGAATAATCAAACGCTCTGAAATTAGAGGTTTAGAATATACGCTAGGCGCCAGAAGAGGTTGGGTAGTATTAATGTCGATAAAGGTAGGTTCTGCATAAGCGGATGGATGAACTGAAGCGGGTTGATTTTCCGTAGTAGAAGGATTGACCGAAGCGGGTTGATTTTCCATAGAAGAAGGATTGACTGATGGAGGTGGATTCTCCATGGTGGTAAGGTTGACCGAAGAAGCGGGAGAGTTGGTAGGGTTGGTTGTAGTAGCCATTCTGATAGTGTTGTATCAAGTGAATTATGATAATATCAATAAAGGTAGATAATCAAGAATTGTTGTAGACAAGAGAAAATCAAGGGAATGAAGCCTATATTTATATTTGTTTGTCTTCAAGCAAAGTTGGATAATTTTTTAGATTAATAAGCGACAAGGGTCCAGGCCCTGGCCTTATAATATAAATCGAATTTACGTAGTCTTTTTATATAACGGGGCGCAATCATATCCTTCGGATTAGGTGTCGGCCCCCCCCAAATAAGGGGCTATAGTGTAGGGATCCGTAGGAGATATTTTTTGGGTTTCTATTTTTTTTTTCTTTGTATGATTTCTATTTGTCATAGTGAGTCATAAATCCTGTAGATGATTGGGTGATTGATTAAGATAACGTAAGATTTAGCTTATATGATCAGCTTAGATTTCTTGGTATTGGTTCTAGATTTCACCATGATTACTTTTTATGATATGATAGGTTACATAGTAGAAAGGTCGACCGTATCACTTGACCATCTGTGCAGATCATTTCTATAAACAACTGGTCGATAAACCTAGCCTCCGGCTCGCGAAGCAGTCCAGGCTTCGCAGGATGAGGCCAGCTACACTAGATGACTCCGTAAGGGGCCCTGGCCCTGGCCCTGGCCCTGGCCCTGGCCCTGGCCCTGGCCCTGGCCCTGGCCCTGGCCCTGGCCCTGGGGGGAGAGATGATCAAAGTTTGATACAATAGATAAGAAAATTGAAAGTTGATTGGTTATGAGTCATGTTTTAAGAGTGAGTCTTTCGTCATGTGAGAATTAATCGCTTACGCGTAAGTGGTGAAGTTTTTATCTAGATTTTTGACAGGTTATCCTTATTTTAAATATCAGTCTTTATGCAGGAGCCTTTTACGTAGTATAAAAAAAATATATTTTTATATAAGCCTGCGTCATCCTGCCTGCTCTTCTAACCCGAAGGATAAGGAGGATAGCAAGGCACCACCCTTATGGAGGAGCTATATAAGAAAACCGGTTTTTTTAAGATCTAACCTCAATTTAGATAAGATTAACTTAAGTTATGACGATCTTTAAATCATAGTGGATCCTATTTAACCTTAGATTTCACTTTGATTTAGTGTAGATCGAGCTGGCTTATTTACGGTACCAGATGCCCAAAAATGAAATCATCGATAAGGATATAAGCAATATAATTGGGGAGAAGATAGAGGAATGCGTTATCATTAGGGGTCATGCGTCTGTAGGGAGAGCAGGATGTGATCCCGTATTTGAGTGGCAAATGTAAAGATGATTGGATATAGATTGCCCTTCGGCCGCGTAGCGGCCTGGGTAGCTCCGCTAAGGGGTAATGATAAGTCATGTGGTAAGATAGATGACGCGTACAGTCCTACACCCTTTATTTTAATCTAGCTTCCTTGCGTGAAGGGACCTCTCACATCAGAAGAAAGTCCCTCACTAAGAAAGCCAAAAAGCGGGATCTGAAGCAGTTTCTGCCTAAGTTGAATGAGATGATTAGACTGGGAGAGGAAGAGGGAGATTACTATACGGAAATTCATGTGGTTCGTCAGAGTGAGTCTTATAGATATGTAAGGAATAATGTAGTGGAGGAATATATGGTAGGGTACAGCATTGATTTTAAATTTATTAGTTCTACATAGTTGTGTAATATAGTAGTCTTTAGGGTACTAGACTACGTGAAGAGAGACAATATTTACTTAAAACTCTCTAAATAAAATTATGCTGCAACATTTGTGAAAACGGTCAAATATATTTGTTTAGTGTAAAGACCGTCGGTAGAGTAAACTATCGCTACAGACTGGTTCACCGGTGGGTGGCTGAAACGCTGCTTAATGTACAGTCGGAGTTTTTTCTTTATTTTTAGAATTATTTTTCCCCTATTTTTTTTCAATTGTCGCCTTTGTTATTAAGAATTGGTATAATGAAAATAAAAGGTAACGGATTTATATCTAATTGAGTATATTCTTTAAAGACTACTCTCATTATACACAGCTAAAGAGTTGAGAAGAAAAAGGGAAATTTTTATTAAATAAAGAGACACAAGGCTTTATATGTTTTACTATAAAGTACAGGGTTTGCTTATTTTAAACATTTAGGGCTAATATCAGCCAGAATAAGTTAATTAAAAACTTGGCTACGGTTATTACTAACCTTATTAGTGCAATACCTTGAATAGGTACTGACGTAGTTGAGTTCATTTGAGGAGGTTTCAGTGTTAATAACGCTACTTTAAATAGATTTTTCGCATTACATTTTGTATTACCATTAAATTACTAGTGGTATTAAAATTTACCAAATTGCTTGGAGACCAATATTATAGTTTTATTGATAATAAGCAGCAAAGTATGATTAACTCTTATATTTATAGTATATTTAATTGTAAATCATATGCGTTCAACGACTAAAAGGTAAAATAAAATATAATAAATATTTTATATGATATAGTCTAAACATTACTGTGAAGTAATGATCACTCCCACTGTGTGGGAGGCTAATATTAATATAATTGTATTGAGTATAATCTTTCTTATATTAGTAGCAAAATATAATACGTTAAGTTCTAAAACTTATGATGATTGAGTTAATAAAATAGAATTAACTAAAACTGCTGTTACTAGTAAAAAAGAAATAATACAACCTAACGTGGATGTTAGCTTTTTAAGCTTTTTAGTAGGAGTAATTGACGGTGATGGTTATATTCCAGCTAGAAAAAAACCTAATGGATATATAGAATTTAACTTAGTTATTACTTTTCAAAATAGAGATCTTGCTACTTTTGAATATATTTTAAGTAAATTACATTTCGGTATTATAGCTAAAATAGACTCTAGTTTAAGTAAATTGGTTATTTATAATTTTGAATTAAAATATGTTTTGGTACCGTTATTACTTAAACATGGATTATTCTTTTTAACTGAAAATAGAATCAATCAGTATAATTTGTTATTATATACTTTAGATAATAATGTTAAAAAATGAGAATTATTACCTGATGTAATTCCAAATTATAGCCCACTAATTCTAGACAATCCCATGAATATCTTAAGTAATATTGGATATTTTAAAGATTGATTAGTAGGATTTGTAGTGGCTGAAGGTTCTTTTTTTTGTTCAAGCTAATAAAGAAATTTCCTTTAGTATTAGTCAAAAAGGTAATAAACTTTTAATGCAAGCTATCCATTTATTCTTTAAACCAAGCAGAGCTATTTACTATTCAAAAGATAAAGATGTATCTCTTGTTCGTATGTCATCCGTTAAAGATGTACAAAAAGTTGTAAATTTTTTCTCCTTTGAAAATAACTATCCTTTAATTGGATTTAAAAAAGATAGTTATGAAATTTGATTAAAAGCTTTAAAAGAATCAAGTAGATACAAAGATCTAAAATTACCTTAAAAAATTTCAATTTTATTAAGGTAAATAAATTTATTAGCCCTTATTTTACAAAAAAGGAATTTTATGTTTCTTAATGTGAAGCAGGGCGTTTCTTTAAATATAAAATTATTATATATTGTTTATAGTAGTTTTTAAATTATGTTATATATGTGCATCTAATCCTTAGATGAATTATTTAAATAATTCCTATATTATTTAAGTAATTAAATTCAAATACTTATTTTAATAAAATTAATAAATTGTTGTATTAGCCGCATTAGTTTTAATGCATTTAATAGCACTTCATGACACTGCAGGGTCTTCGTTATTTGGCCCTAAATTTCTATATATGAAAGCTCTTTCATCTCTTAAAACAACCTTGGCTTTTATATTACCTAATTTTAAACCTAATACACGAATAGGTCCTCACAATGAGGAGGTTCTCTCTGTTATAGTAGGTTCATTATTAGGGGATGGATATGCTGAGAGATTGCAAAATGGAGGTGTAAGAATAAGATTTAGACAGCAAGTAAAGCATAAAGAATATATATTCTGGCTGCATGGTTTTTTATATGAAAGGGGTTATTGTACTAAAAACTTACCTGTTCTTTTCGAACAAAAATACGGGGATAAAATTTATCAAGCATATCGTTTTGGTACCCTAGGGTTTTCAAGTTGAATGGGATTATATAAGTTGTTTTACACTAATAATAAGGTCAAAGTAATACCTAAAAATATTTCTGAATTATTAACACCTTTGGCGTTAGCTATTTGAATAATGGACGATGGAACTTGAAAACCTGGTGTGAGAATAGCTACCAACTGTTTCACAAAAGAAGAGGTAGAACTTTTGTCATTAGCTTTAGATTCAAAGTTTAATTTAAAAAAGTAGCTTACATAAAAATAATAGTAATTATCAATTATATATTAAACAAGAATCTCTCCCTTTATTAAGAAAATTAATATTGCCTTATATGGTACCTAGTATGCTTTACAAGTTAGGATTATAACATGTATATAGAAGTAGTTGTGAGATTCAATCTTGAATCTCTAAGTTTCCGACAGGAGACTTAAATCATAATATCTACACGATATTTTGGTTTGGCAATGCCAGGTGAAAACGGTCAAAGATTAATATATTTAATACAAGACCGTCGGGCATATTAATCCTTACTTTGTCTAAAATATGGTCGCTACAGACTGGGTCGCCGGTGGGTATTCTTTATAGAATGCTTAATGTACAGTCGAATTTGTTACGCAAGTAACCCTTTAGGTGTATCAGGTAATTATGATAGATTACCTTTTGCTCCTTATTTCTTATTTAAAGATTTAATCACTATATTTATATTTATATTTGTATTAAGTTTATTTGTATTCTTTATGCCTAATTATCTTGGAGATAGTGAGAATTATATAATGGCAAATCCTATGCAAACACCGCCTGCAATAGTACCTGAATGGTACCTACTACCCTTTTATGCTATATTAAGATCTATTCCTAATAAACTTTTAGGTGTAATTGCTATGTTTAGTGCGATATTAGCTATAATGTTGCTTCCTGTTACTGATATAGGTAGATCTAAAGGTTTACAGTTCAGACCTTTCAGTAAAATAGCTTTCTACGTATTTGTAGCAAATTTCTTAGTTTTGATGAGCTTAGGAGCTAAACACGTAGAGTCTCCATTTATAGAATTTGGACAAATAAGTACTGTTCTATATTTCTTTTATTTTATCTTAATTGTTCCTTTTGTAAGTTTAATAGAAAATACTTTAGTTGATCTATCTTTAGAAAAAAAAACGTTCAAAGCACAGGAAATTTAATGACATTAAAAACTAATTCATTATTTATTACTATAGTTTTTGCAAATTCCTTTTGGCTACGCAGGAGTCCGCAAGTATTTATCTACCCTCACGACTACGTAAGTCGGCCATCCCTGCTTGCGGGAAGTCCTGGGGCCCGGTAGAGAGGTTAAATAAATATGACCTGCATAATTAGGATGAACGTAACTATAGCCAAAGGCGAGACGAAGCATCTCAAAATTGCTTTAATGGATATATGATAACTAAATATACCTATACCCATCCAATAATTTAATTATAAACGAGTTCCCGCGCTGGCATACTTCTAACGAAGTATAGAAGTCTGCTGCAAAAAAAATATGCTTTTTTTTATAAGGCCGCGTAGCGGCCTGGGTAGCTTCGCTAAAAAGAGAACTCTTAAGATTTACATTAACTGGTTGAATACTTTAAGTTAATTCCTATTCTTTTCTATTGTTTCACTTGCTAACAAAATACCATAATTATAATAATATAAATTAGGATCATCTTGTGATAGGTGGACTTCGTAAAGGGAAGTGTATGAATTAAGCCTAGTATTGAGAATAAAGGAGAAGATTGTAGATCTTAATTTTAGATTAAGGGCTATAAATTAAAGCCTCGCCTTCGTGCGATTTTTCTGTATAGAAAAATTAAAAAAAAAACAAATTTCTTCCTAAAATATAAGGTTATTAAAGGTAAGCCTTATTTCACCTCTATTCTTCCTTTTATATCTTTATATATTTTTAATTATGAATAAAATAATCTTTAAACATTTCACAAAAGTTAATATAATTGCAGGTATCTTTACTTTATTATTAGTGGTTTTAATTAGATATTTTGGTGTGAAGCGCACCTGGAATAATTTTAACGAAGTCAAAAAATTATTTTTTTTTTCAATCCTCTTGATTTATATATAGATCTTTTATCTGGCTTTTTAGGTATAATTATTAGATTAGGTATAAGAGGTGTTATTGAAGAAGGTATTTTTAATGAAATTGAACTATTATCGGAATATTTGACTATGAATAACGGTAATCCTGATCCTTTACACCCATCACAATCAGGTCTATCTCAAAGCCTTCAAGGACCTCAATCAGGTCAATATGTTAATCAAACTATTTCTAATCTTGAGCCTTGACCCGCACATAATTATGACGGAGATGGTTTAGAGTTAGAAATGGTCGTTTGTCTATTGATTATACCGCTCACGTAGTCGCACAATTGTAAGTTTTTTTTTTTGATCGATTTAATCAGCCCAATAAATCAGCTGAGAGTAGAGTAATGACCGAACGTATAGCTAACGCAATTTAATATAATTATACGATTAAAAGTAATCGTATAACGAATTTAAATGATTGTGCTCATACTTGATTTAGAGATTATATGAAATATACATTTCCAGATCGAAACCTACATGATTTTACTAATAGTAAGGTTTTACGAGATACTCTTAGAAATTTTGCTAAAAACTAAATTTGTCTTTAAAGAGAGATGATATCCATTTGGATTTTGCTCTCGTCTATCTTGGACTTTTTATAGGTAAAAATTTTTTATTTGCTATTCAACTCTCGCCTTCGTGCGATTTTTCTGTATAGAAAAATTAAAAAAAAAACAAAAGGTTATTAAAGGTAAGCCTTAGTCTTATCTACGTTATTTAAATAGCGTAGTTTTCCTTTTATATCTACCAATTATATAATATATGCCCCGCGGCGGCTTCGCACGCACGCATAAAAACTTACAACAAATTAAAAATTTTAACGATGAGTCTAGATTTATAAGATCTTTACTTGTATTACCTTATTTTGAATAGAAAATTCTTATGTATTATAAAGCCGCAGGGCCGCGTCAGCGGCCTAAGGCCCTTGACGCTTTTTATTGAACAAAAAGACATAATGTAATAGTTTATAATAAAGAAGCCGCCGCGTCCGCGCTTCGCATAAAAAATATATTTTATAAGGCCGCGTAGCGGCCTGGGTAGCTTCGCTTTGTATATAAAAATTAAAAGGATATACAAATAACTTATAAGTTTGCATGAGTACTCGCCTTCGTGCGATTTTTCTGTATAGAAAAATTAAAAAAAAATAAAAGTTAATAATAAGTTAATTAACTTTGGTATAGAGATATTCTTAATAAGGGGACTAGCGAAGCTGGCGTCCCCCTGCGACTACGTAATCGCCGCTAGAGACTAAAAATAACGTGAAGGATCCTTCTGTAAGAAGCGCCAAATAAATAAAATAAAAAGAATATATATCAAACTAAAATAAAATAAACTATTAGGTTAATTATAAAAAGTTTTTAGTGAATAAGTCAATAAGAATATATAAAAATATAAGAATTATGTTGTAGTTGGTCTACACTTTGATTGCAGATCTTAAGTCTGAGGTTCAATTCCTCCATAATTCTATAAAATATTCGTAAAATTATCTATTTTCTTCTTATAAGAATAAATTCAAAATTATTTTAATATAATCAAGTCGCACTTATTATAAATGAAGAATTATTACGCTTAGTGTATTATTATGAATCAAGGGGATGATCAGCAAAAATTTGTAGCAATAGAATTAAAATCTTCTATAAGTTTATGATTTGAACGGTGATTTTTATCCACTAATGCCAAAGACATAGGAACACTTTATTTAATGTTCGCCTTATTTTCAGGGTTATTAGGTACAGCTTTTTCTGTATTAATTAGATTGGAGCTTAGCGGTCCTGGTGTACAATATATTGCAGATAATCAATTATATAATAGTATCATAACAGCTCATGCCATATTAATGATATTCTTTATGGTCATGCCTGCTTTAATCGGAGGTTTTTTTCGACGCGGACGGATTGTGATTGAGTATATAAATATACTGACTCCCGTAAGCTTACCTGTAAGATACAGGAAAGAGTCCAGGTTAAATGCTGCAATTAAGTCCAACGAGGCTTGGTTGTGAGGAAGCACTAAATGGGAAAATGATAGCAGCAGCCTAGAATACC
The DNA here is from genome assembly GCA_021209875.1 of Rosellinia necatrix. NCBI lineage: Eukaryota > Fungi > Ascomycota > Sordariomycetes > Xylariales > Xylariaceae > Rosellinia > Rosellinia necatrix. The sequence goes on from JAGYVD010000012.1 coordinate 35,155, forward strand.
AAATTACCCTACCTAGCAGAGTGGATGATATAGGTTGAGCGAAAGCTAACTTATGAACTAAAGACGGTCCAGCGATAATCGATCAGCTGCTTAACAGATCGAAGTTCAAACTAACGAGAAGAAAGATAGTAGAAACCCTATCCCCATGAGCTTACCTCATTGAACATACCGTAACAGTAAGCAACCTTATACCATACCCAAGCAACAACATGCTGAGCCAATCACAAGATAAACGCGGGAACCCCGGAAAGGTGAGTACTATCTCACTCTCAGACATATTTGTGTCACTGACCTGATATATACCAAAGCTTAGGTTAGGATATAACAGCTGAGACGGGGGCAAGATAATAGAACAAGCAAATGTCGGAGGTAATGCTTCGAATATTCGAGGAGGGATCAAGACCATCAATCCCAATTTGAAGGCACCAATTCGTGGTGTACTGCTGAATTTTATATGCCTAAATAAGGCTGTCCGAGACTCTGTTGTAGTAAGAAGAAAGGTCCAGGACCTCCTAGGAGCGAGACACATATCTACTTACTCCTACCTAACTCCTATAGTATTGACTAGAGGAGAAGAAGTAGAGATAAAACAAAGAGAACTGGCGCAGCTAGCTAAACTAAAAGGAGCCTATGATAAAGAAGTCCTTAATAAACAGATGCTGCTAGCAAGATCGAGACTATTTAGGGAGCACGCTGTAGAATTGATAAGTAAGAAATCGGGGTCCCAAACTCCAGGAATTGACAGAGAAATATATGATAAAGATAATGAAGGATCATTTGATGAATTAGTAGAATACCTAAGAGAAACTATCTACCATCCTAACCAATACAAAGCAAAAGCTGTAAAGAGGGTGTGGATTCCAAAACCAGGTAAGGATGAAAAGAGACCGCTTGGTATTCCTACAATTAAAGATAGAGCCCTACAAGCCCTAATTAATTTGGTCCTAATACCCCTTGTTGAAATCACAAGTGACCCTAACAGTTACGGATTCCGTCCACACAGAGATTGCAAAATGGCCATAGCCGCTGTACGTAATCAACTGAAAACCATGGACGTACAAAAAGTAAGAGGATCAATAAACAAGAGACAAGGTGCGGACGGACAAGGTGGTAACTACCTTATCCCCAACCAGGAAAAATGAATATTGGATGCAGACATCAAAGGATTCTTCGACAACATAAACCACGAGTGACTAATAGAAAATCTTTTTCTACACCCGGAAATGAAAAAAGTTGTAAATCAATGGTTGAAAGCTAAGATATTCGACCACGGAACATATAAAGACCCTATAAATGGAACTCCTCAAGGAGGGATAATATCTCCCACACTAGCAAATTTCACCCTAAATGGACTGGAAAGAATAGTTAAGGAATCGATCCATCCTCTAACGAAGTCCAAAGAACAGCGTATGCAGATCAAGGGTAGGGATGGCATATATCGAAGAATAAATATGTCAACGGAATGTATCAGGTATGCCGACGACTTCATTGTGCTAACAAGAAGCAAGAATATACTTGATAAATACATCACACCGGCTGTCAACAATTTCCTAAAGGAAAGAGGATTGTGATTAAGTCCTCAAAAGACCAAACAATACCAATTAAAAACCCCGGGAACACAACTAGATTTCTTAGGATACACATTTAAATATATGACTAAATGGTCTTCAAAAAGAACGATTATATACTCAAGGAAAACTCCTAGTGCTATTGCATTATTTCCGAATCGAAATAAAGTAATCGATTTCATATCGAAATTAAAAAATATTATACATGAATCACAAAATCTCTCAGCTGTGGAATTAATTAGCAAATTAAATCCGATCATAAGAGGATGAACGAATTACTACAATCTGGACAATAGTTCACATTACCGTAGTGTATTAAGACAAGCTTTATATCGTCTAACCTGACTATGAATGAGTAAAAAACATCCCACTTTAGGAAAGATTAAATTAGCGGAAATGTATTTCTTAAGATCCAAAAAAGATCTCAAGCCTACAGAAATCGAGGAAAATTCACCGATTATCGAAACCGCAGCCTCCACAAGCCATCAGGTAAAGTTTAAGAACTACAAATGAACCTTCTACGGATTAAGCCGGAATAAATCCAGATACTCCAACAAAGTGGAAACTAGAACGTCATTCTTAATAAACCCGATAGGAAGTAACTCAATAGTTGCAGCCATTAAACATCTACTACCAGAGGAACTGAAGACATCCAATGCCTTTGACGATCCAAAAATAGTGGAGAGATTGATTAGATTAAAACTTAATATATCCTTAATCTCAACCCCTAAAACACCAACACTAAAAGAAAAACTCTTCAAGATACAGAAAGGGGTATGTTCAATGTGTGACAAAATAATCGATCCGGATTACTTGCACTACAACAGTATTCACATACATCACATCAAACCTATTAAGAAAGGAGGAAACAAATTTGTGTTAAAAAACTTAACACTAACTCACTCCTGATGTCATAGAGCGCATAAACATTAGATTATGCCGATCCTTTACGCAAGAATAGCTGTCGATACTAAGTTAAAACCTCGCTTATATGATGAGGAACAACACGGAAGCAACGATTTATTATGGTGAGCCGTATGCGAGGTAACTCGCACGTACGGATCTTTGAGGGGATATCACCGCGAGGTGTGTTCTATCTCTAGTGGTAATTTCTTATTACCATTATTAGTAGGGGGGCCTGATATGGCAAACAAATCAGTCCTCCTTTTTTCTTGTACTTTTAGTTTAATTGTAAACTCCTTATTATACTTTTTGAGCGAAGCGCCCTCATAAAATTAAGAGCTTATTACAGTACCTCTGCAAATGCGAATGTAAATCTTAACGTTAAGAATATCCAGAATTTAGGTTCTTACTTAGCCGGTTTATTTGAAGGAGATGGGCATATTTGAATTCAAAAACAAAAAGGTAGTAAAGCTCAGAATCCAAGATTTTGTATAACTTTTAGTTTAAAAAATGAGGCTTTATGTAAAAAATTCTTAGATATTATAGGGTCAGGATTTATTAGATATAAACATGGAGATAATGCTTGTGTTTTAGTTGTTTCACCTGTTGTAGGTTTAAAAAAAATTGTAAATTTAATTAACGGTGAATTAAAAACACCTAAAATACATCAACTTCATAGCTTAATAGATTGATTAAATAAAAATCATAATGCTCAACTAGAAAAATTACCTTTAAATAAAGATAATTTAGAGAAGAGTAGTTGATTAAGCGGATTTGTAGATTCAGATGGAAGTTTTTCTGTACAATATACTAAAACAGAAAATGGCGCAAAAAAAAGAAAAATTTCTTGTAGATTGAGAATAGAACAAAGAATGTTAGATCCTATCACAAATGAAAGTTATTATGATATTTTGAATCAAATATGTTTATTCCTAAATTGTAATTTATGTACTAAAACTCAGAAATCTACAAATAATACTTATTATACTTTAGCCGCATCTAGTAAAGTATCTTTAGTTATTCTAATAAATTATTTTAATAACTATCCTTTATTTTCAAGTAAGTATTTAGATTATAAAGATTGAGAACTAGTAGCAAATTTACTTATTAATAATCAACATTTAACTGCTGATGGAATAAATACAGTAGAACTAGTAAGAAGTCGTATGAATACAAAAAGAATTGAATTTAATTGAGATCATTTAAATAATTTTTATTACTAAACATTTATTATTATAAGCAATTTATATTTATTTTGAGGGCGCTCCGCTCTAGTATTTTTTTTTTTTACTAAAATATTCTCTGTAATATTGTTTACAGCAGGGACTACTAATCCAAAGGATAAGGTGCGTAGCGTGGGGTTTATTCTAGCTTTGCATTAAAAACTAAGAGAACAAGAATATAAAATAAGGGAATGCCGTTATAAGATGTAAATTTTATAATTATTATTTTGCTATAAGCATGGAACCTCTCGAAATTGAGTTTTTTTACTCAGTCAACAGATGTATTGACACCTAATTTAACAGTTCTAATACTGTTATAAAGTAAATAATATACTGAATTAGTCGTAAAACTAATACATACATGGGAGCATTATGCTGGAAACCAACAAGTATTTATACTTTAGTAGGATCCTCAGAGACTTTAATAAATTCTTTAGCTAGTAAAATTAATTTATTAAGAATGTATATTAATTATGCATTAATACGCAAAACTCCAATTTTTCTAACTAAACTAGATAGTTAGGTAAAGATAAAAAGTTGGATGAAGACATAGTCCGTTTAGGTAAGAAATTACTTAATTTTAAAGATTCCCTAGATTAAATAACATTAGCTACTGACTATTAATACCTAGTTTACTATTATTAGTATTTTCGGCCGTTATAGAAGGTGGAGCTGGTACTTACCTGTGCCTGAGTAGTAAGTAATTACTATAATTGAATCTCACTGTATGCTGGAAACTCCTAAAGCTCTAGATACTATATTATTAAATTAGTGAAAATTCTTGAAATAGAACAATGGATAATCAGCAGGAAACCAAAGTAATAAGCCATATTACAAGTAGGATCCTCAGAGACTATACGTGAGACTCGTCTTAACATTTAGACGATGAAGATATAGTCCATGTACATATGAAAGTATGTATTTCATATTAATCTGGATTTATATTTAGAGGTAGGTATTTTAAATAAAATATCCGAGCCTTCCTGCGGTTTTAATCCCACATCGAATCTTAAAACTTCAGCTAGAAATACCTTAGGAGGGTATCTAGCTGGGTTAATAGAAGGTGATGGATCTATAATAGTACCCAAAACTATTAGAAATCAAAAAAGGTAAATTATTATACCCTGTAGTGAAAATCACTTTTGTAAAGAAAGATTTACCGTTAGCTTTAAAAATTAAGGAAATTATTAACGGTGGAACAATAGAACACCCTAAAAATTCAGATTATTGCAATCTCTTATTTCAAGATGTTGTTTCAATACAAAAGATTTCACTAAAGAAATATAAAAAATAAAATTACTAAAAAGAATTAGGAATGAGCTCGGAGTTAACTATTACCTACCTTAGGTCTTTCCTATCTGTCCCGAAAGATCTATAATAAAAATCCTATAATTTTTGACAGGAATTACCTTACAATGCAAGTCCTCGGTGTTAAGATATAATAACGCAGATACTCAAAAAAGAATCTATTCTTAAGGATAATAAAAGTAAATCTGGAGTTTATTGTTGAACTCATATTGAATCAGGTAAAAGTTATGTGGGTTCTAGTGTAGATTTATATAGAAGATTTATGCAATATTATAATATAAAATATATTACTAGAGCAAGTAAGTCAAGTTTAATTTGTAGAGCTTTATTAAAATATGGTTACTCTAGCTTTAAATTAGAAATTTTAGAATATTGTGAACCTTCTGTGATAATAGAAAGAGAGCAATATTATATAGATATTTTAAATCCAGAGTATAATATCTTAAAAGTGGCTGGTTCTCTTTTTGGTTATAAACATACTATTGAATCGATAGAAAAAATGTCTGAAATAGCCAAAAATAGATCAGAAGAAACCATAACCAAATTGAGAGAAGCTGCATCAGGTAAAACTTATAAACATACTGAAGAAACCATAAAAAAAATAAGTGAGTCCATGCTAGGTAGAAAGCATTCGGACGACACTAAAGAAAAACTAAAAATTATTCAATCCAATAGAACAAAACAACCGGTAAAAGGTATTAATATACAAATTAAAGATATCTTAACCGGGGAAATAACTATATATGATTCCTTAAGAAATGCAGGAAAAGATTTAAATTGTAGTCATAACTCTATGAAAAATAATTTAGATAACGGAAAATTATTTCGTAAGAGATATATTATAACATCTGCTATTTCTAACAGTAAATCTTGCTCTTAGTTATTGCTGTACTACTTAACGGGCAGATGAGAACACCTAAAATAGAAGCTTTACATAGACTAATTGATTGATTTAATGCTAGATCTAATAATAATGTTAAACTATCTAAGTTAGAATTGGACAGTAGTCCCTTAAGCAGTAATGCTTGATTAGCTGGGTTTATAGAATCCGATGGTAATTTTTATTGTGGATTTGATTTAAATACTGATGGTATAGCAAAAATTGTCAAGTGCTATATGAGAATTTCTCAAAAAAAATCTTACAGGTTAAACAGTGAAATACCAGAGAATCTAAACACTAATCTTAACATAATGGAAAAAATAAGAGAATTTCTTAATGTAAAGAATGTTACTGAGATTAAAAGAGTCAAAGAGAATTATCTAGAGTTAGCTTATGAAGTAAGAACTACTAAAAAAGAATCTTGTGATCTTTTAATAGATTATTTAACAGAATACCCTTTATTTAGTTCTAAACATCAAGATTTATTAGATTGAAAAAAAGCACATGAAATTAGATTATCAAAAAATTATAAATCTATTGAAGGTACTTTAAAGTTAATCTCCCTAAAAAATAGCATGAACACTAAAAGAACTCAATTTAATTGAGATTCATTAAACAGATTTTACTGTTAAATGTAATCAGGGTTAGTAATAACGAGGCTTGCTTTTCTTTGTAAAGCTATAAATATCCTAGCCGCGCTTCGCATAAAAAAAAAATATATTTTTTTTTATTAATTTTTCTATACAGAAAAATCGCACGAAGGCGAGGCGCCGCGTCTGCGGCCCCAGGCCGTTGACGCTTTATAGAATGGTAAGGTTAATATAATTAGACAGGATGAACTATTTACCCTGCCAAGTGATTTAGGGAATCACTTATGTGGGGAAAGCTGCCAAACTCCGGGGAAGCCCTAAAACTTTTGGTACCAAACCTGGAATGAAAATTCGGAGGTGGAAGAAGTAATGATTTTTATAAGGTAACAAGTCAAAAGATGAGTGAAAACAAAATGGGTAATCGCGGATCTAAGTCAGCAAATATTGCTGTAAAAGAGCAACGAGTAGACGGTAGCTACATAGATTCTAATTTGAAGCCACAAAATACTTTAATTAATAATTCTATGTTAAGGTGTACTCTAACGGGCTTCGAAAGAAGTTTTCGAGTCAAAGCCCTTTCTAGTATAACAAATAAACGGTTTTATTCTTCTAAAGAGGCAAATTCTAATTTAAATCCTTGAGCAGTAGTAGGATTTAGTGACGCTGAGGGTTCATTTATGGTTAGAATTAGAAAAAAATTCTAAATACAAAACAGGATGACTTGTAGTCGCTCTATTTTCTGTGACTCTCCATAAAAAAGATTTATTTTTATTAGAGTCTCTTAAAGCTTTTTTTGGTGGGTTAGGTAGTATAAAAAAGAGTGGTGATAGTACTTTTAGTTATAGAATAGAATCATCTGAACAAATTATCAAAATAATTTTACCTTTTTTTGATAAATATTCTTTAATTACTGAAAAACTAGGGGATTATCTCCTATTTAAAAAAGTTCTAGAATTAATGAGTTCTAAAGAACATTTGACACAAGGAGGATTAGAAAAAATAGTATCCCTGAAAGCTTCTATGAATAAAGGTCTATCCGAGGAATTACAAGCCGCTTTCCCACAATGTGTTCCTACACCTAGACCCGTGATTAATAATAAATTAATACCAGATCCTGAATGATTAGCAGGGTTTGTTTCTGGGGATGGGAGTTTTAAATCTATTTTAAAAAAAATCTGAATCAGTTAAAGTAGGATTTCAATCTATTTTAGTATTTCAAATAACTCAGCATGCTCGGGATGAAAAACTTATGGAAAGTTTAATTTCTTATTTAGGATGTGGTTTTATTGAAAAAGATTCTAGAGGTCCTTGATTATACTATACCGTAACTAATTTTTCATATATTCAAGGTAAAATCATACCTTTTTTCCATAAATATAAAATAATAGGTTCTAAATATTTAGACTATATGGATTGATGTAAAATTGCATTATTAATGCAGAATAAAAACCATTTAACTCCTAAAGGGTTAAATGAAATTATTGCCATAAAAGCAGGTATGAATAAAGGAAGACAACCTTCTTCTTTTGGTTCCACTGCCTACTCTCTGAATACAGAAGATGATTAATTAAATTTTGCTTTGATTATTTTAATTATTTTATCTTTAATTTGTTTTCAAGAATAACCGTTTATTATTATGCTTGATAAATTTGATAGCCGTGCCTTTATCAGGAGTTCAAAGTCATAGTGGACCTAGTGTAGATTTAGCTATATTTGCTTTACATTTATCAGGTGTAAGTTCCTTACTTGGAGCTATAAATTTCGGCTTGTGCTTACAGTTATTAGTTATATTAATATTATGTTATATTTACTTTATTTACATTATAACCTTCTTATGAATATATGAGAAAAGTTTTACATTGTTAGTTAAATCTAACGATTATTGCACAGGGAAATATTCTTGTGATGAATTGGAGAAAGAATCCGCTTCAACAAAAAGTGAAGAAGAGGAATTAAATAGTGGTTGCTTCGCAGAAAATGATAATGAAGAAAATCCATTCGAACCTGAAGAAGACCCTGAAGAAGACCCTGAAGAAGACCCTGAAGAACCTGAAGACCCTGAAGAACCTAAGGATAATTCTAATAAAAAGCATGATTGAGGTCTTATTTTAGGAAGAAAAGGTAAAAACGTCTTTGTCCATCAATTAGCTAATGCTCAAATAAATAGTCGTAAACCTGTAACTTTAAAAGTATTAAATGAAATATTAGCATATTCTAATATTTTAGTTAGTGAAGATACTTTAAATTCCTTATTAACTATACCTAAATGAGTCTTTTCGGATTTACATAAACAAAAAACCTTAGATTTAATTTATGAGAAATTGGGCTTACCTCATAGTAAGGTTCAAACTCAGGGTGTTTATATATTTACTAGTTTAACTACGGGTCAAAAATATGTAGGTTCATCCTCCCAATTATCTTTTAGATTAAAAGGTTATTTAAATCAAACGCATAAAGACACTGGTAAATTAATTCCCTTAATAAAAGAAATAGGTTTATCTGAATTTAAATTAGAAGTAATAAGTTTACCTTATTACTCTGAGTTCAGGCCAGAAATAGTTTTAGAGCAATACTATTTACTAGATCCTTCTTTTAATTTAAATACGGTAAGAATCGCCAATAATCCTAGTGGGTCTAATTATAAAGCTTTATATTTTTATAATCGAGACAAATCTATACTTTATTTTTCCACTACACAACAAAAAGATTTTATATCTAAACTTAATATAAGTCATTTTACGTTCACTAAACACCTTACAAATGGTACTTATTACTTAGGTAAATATTTATTCTTAAGAGAAAGGATTTCTACTGCTAGGTCATCTGATATGACTTTAGCTGAAATAGCTTTAATGTTAAAAAGAGACAGAGTAAAATTTAATAAAGAAAAACCTGTTAATGGTTCAAGTATAGCCATTTTATTAATAGATATATTAAGTAAGGAAGAACTTTTATTTGAAAGTTTAGGACAATGTATTAATTTATTAAAAAGTAAAGGATTTTCTGCTTCTCAAAAGACGTTAGTAAAACGTTTAAATACAGATCTATCATATAAAGGTTATATTTGTAAAACTGTAAATAATAAATAAATATTAATTGGCAAGAAAGAAATGAGGTTTATATAAAATTAAAACTGTATGCTGGGAACTCCTAATGTCTTAAGTACTTTTAATAGTGAAAATCTTAATGAATGTAACAATGGACAATCAGCAGGAAACCAAAATAATAAGGTAATTACCTTATTATGAGTAGGATCCTCAGAGACTATACGTTTTACACCAAACCGAGCTTTCGGTTTGCTGAAGAGATAGTCCACAAAATGTAATAAATTACATTATTTAGTGTCATAACTACAATAGTCAATATGAGAACTCCCGGTATAAAATTGCATAAATTAGCTTTATTTGGATGAGCTGTAGTTATTACAGCTGTATTATTATTATTATCGCTTCCTGTGTTAGCCGGTAAAGTTCTGCCGGGTTTAAATTTGGCTATTTGCTGGGAAGAGTTATACATATTTACATTTATTATATCTTTATCAGCAGGAAACTTAATAAGTTTAAACTTATTAAGAATCTTCAGAGACTATGCGCCAAAATTTGTATACTTTTACCTAAATAAAAGATTATTTTCTCAGCGGAGCTGCCTATTACGCACGCAAGCGTACGAAGGGAATTCTTTAAAAAATAATAGTTTTGATGTTAGATTTGCTTCATATTTAGCTGGTTTAATTGAAGGTGATGGTACAATAATAGTACCTAAAACAGAAAGATCGCCTAAAGGTAAATTGTACTACCCTTCAATACAAATAGTCTTTGATTTAAGAGATCTACCATTGGGATTAATAATACAACAAAAATTAAGTCATGGATCAATCTCTAGAAAAAAAAGGGGTGAATGCTTATGTATTAACAATTAATAACTATGAAGGTATAATTCTTATAGTTAATATAATAAATGGTTATATGAGAACACCTAAAATTAATGCTTTATATAAATTAATCGATTTCTTAAATATTAAATTTGATTTAAGTATAGAGAAAAAAATAAAAGATAAAAGCAATATAAATTCTAATGGCTGATTAGCAGGATTTATAGATGCAGATGGGCACTTTTCAGTTAGAACTACTACTATTTCAAAATATCCTAAAATGGAATGTAAATTTGAAGTATCGCAAAGACAAAACGATCATAATAATGAAAATAATTATGAATATTTAAGTTTAATTGCTGATTTACTATCTACTACTGTTAAAGAGGTTAGAGGTGATAAACCTAATCCTGAATACAGAGTAAGAACTACAAGTTTAAATGGAAATTTAATATTAGTAGATTATTTAGAAAGTTCTCAGTTATTTTCAAGTAAATACTTAAATTATAGAGATTGAAGAAAAGTATTAACATATTTTGAAAATAAATCACATACTAACCCAGAATCTATAAAAGCTATAATTGAAATAAAATCCAAAATGAATAATAAAAGAACAGAGTTTAATTGAGATCATTTAGGTAATTTTTATAACTTATACAAATAATATATAGTCCCATCAATATGGTGACATATTGAGTATCTACCTTAATTATATTTTGAGACGTTATTGTCATGAGACCTGGTCTAGTAGATCAAGATATATTTGGGAATAACTATGGTGCTTACAGATAGAAATTTTAATACATCTTTCTTTGAAACAGCTGGTGGTGGTGATCCTATTCTATTCCAACATCTTTTTTGATTTTTTGGTCACCCTGAGGTTTACATTTTAATTGTGCCAGCTTTTGGTATAATAAGTACAACTATTTCTGCAAATTCAAATAAATCTATATTTGGTTACATTGGAATGGTTTACGCCATGATGTCTATTGGAGTATTAGGATTTATTGTTTGAAGTTATTTATTGATGGCTTCACCCTGTCGTGAGGCAGGGAATATAATTAATTTCGCTGTATGCTGGGACAGTTTAGTGTTAATTAGTACCTTGCATGGTGAAAATCTAATTAGCTATACTCAATCAGCAGACAATCTATCCCTGTATTCCTTAAAGGATAACAAACAGAGTGTCTCAGAGACTACACGCGAAACATTTTTAAATTTTTCCGCATTTCGTATTTATTATAATACATTATTTAAAAATACAGACTATTTTTCTGATGAATGGTTAACTTGATTTATTGGGTTTGCAGAGGGAGATGGAGCAATTCAAACATATGATAAGGGTAAAAGAGTTCGTTTTGTTCTTACTCAAAAAGAAAGTGATATACTTCATAAAATACAATTTAAATTAAATATTGGCGTTGTTAAACATTTTCCTCAAGGAAAGAGTGGTAAAAATAATGATTTTTATAGATGAATGGTTGATAATCCTTTACATATTCTACTTTTAGCTTTTTTATTTAATGGTAATTTAGCTCAAAATCATAGAATTGAACAATTAGCTCTTTGAGTTAATGCTTTAAATAATCGTTTTGGTTCTGAAACCATTAAATTAAAAAATACTCCTGTTTCAATTACATTGCAGGATGCTTGATTATCGGGGTTTACTGATGCTGAAGGATGTTTTAATGTATCTATTACAGCAAACTCTCGATATACATTAGGTCATGTTATAAAAATGCGTTATTTATTGGACCAAAAAGATAGTGTTATACTAAATAAAGTATACGAGTTATTTGGATTTGGTAAAGTAACATTAAGATCTGGAACTGATAATGTTTATCGTTATACAGCTACTGGATTTAAATCATTGAACGATGTAATAGCATACTTTAAATTATTTCCTTTACAAACTAAAAAAGCTCTTTCTTTTGAAAAATGATTAACTATTCATAACCAAGTATCTAATAAAATTCATTTAACTGAAGAAGGATTATCTCATGTAAGAACTCTGCAAAAACAAATTAATTTAAATAATAGTATGACTAATAAAACAGGAAAAGCTTAAATATGAAGATATAGTCCGCCACTTCTTGTGAAAGAAGCATACAAAATTTGTATGGGTAATTATAAAATAATTACTAACAGTTTTGCATCACATGTACACAGTAGGGTTAGACGTGGATACAAGAGCCTATTTCACTGCTGCTACTTTAATTATAGCTGTACCTACAGGAATTAAAATTTTCTCTTGGTTAGCCACATGTTATGGAGGATCTATCAAATTAACACCTTCTATGTTATTTGCATTAGGTTTTGTATTCATGTTTACAATTGGAGGATTAACAAAAAAACCACTTAGTCCTCCTTTTAAAGACTACTATATGCTGGGAACTTCTGACAATTATACTACTAGAGTTTTATATGATCTCAGTAAAAATGTATAATTTTGAACAATCAGCAGGTAACCAACAGATAAAACCATTCATCTTAGTAGGAACCTCAGAGACTCTACGTAGTCCCCTTAATAATATTAAGGGAAGATATAGTCCGTGAAACCAAAAATGATCCTTTAATGGCTCGGCTGTTTCTAATTATAATCCTTTATTTAATTTTTATCTTATATTTAAGGTTCGTACTTATTCTACTTCTAATTTGTCAGTTCCAATAGAAAAAGAGGATAAAACTGTTAATTTAGTTCCTTTAATTGTATATGATAACTTTAAAGAAAATAGAGTTAATATTTTAAAAGAACAAAAAGACAAATCAGGTATTTATTGTTTAATTAATAAAAATAATGGTCATTCTTATGTAGGAAGTTCTATTAATTTAGCTTCTAGAATGAGAAATTATCTTAATACTGCTTTTTTTAAAAAGTAAACAAAATATTAATATGCCTATTGTTAAAGCTTTATTAAAATATAGTCCATCTAACTTTAAAGTATTAATATTAGAGTATGTAGACTTAAAAAATTTAACCCTGCTTTGCAGAGAAACTTATTATATAACATATATATTGCCGTACTATAATGTGTTAAAACAAGGTTATTCTTCATTAGGTTATACGCACACAAAGGAAACCAAAGCATTATTATCCCAATTAGCTAAAAATAGAGTTCATACTGCCGAAACTAAAGCTTTAATAGCTAGAGCTTTGACTGGTGAAAATAACCCATTTTACAATAAAAGTCATTCTATGGAAAGCAAAATAAGAATCCTTGAAGCAAAGTCTGCTTATCCTGTTTATATATACAATTCTTTTAAAGAGTTATTAATTATCTTTCCTTCCGTAGGAACTTTGGCTAAATTGATTAAATCTAATCATCCTACAATAGTTAATGTTATAAAAGAAGGAATTCTATTTAGAGGGGAGTGATATTTTACTAATATACCTTATAATATAGTAGATACACCCTTAATAACTGACTGAAATTCTAAAGAATCTGACAAATTAATCTTAAATATAAATAATAACAGTCACATTAGGAAAGCAGTGTTTATATATGATATGAGTAAGAATTTTGTTGCTAAATATGATGGAGTAATGGAAGCCCAAAGAGCTTTAGGTATAAGTCATAGTACAATCAAAAATTATGCTAAAGTGAATGGTATTTATAAAGGTTATATATTTAGATACGAAAGATTAAATGATCTATAAATTTTGGGTTCGTAAGTGGTGTTGTTTTAGCTAACGCATCTCTGGATATTGCATTCCACGATACTTACTATGTAGTAGCTCAATTGGGCCTTAATTATCCAAAAGGTAATTTCGCATTTGGCTATATGCTGGAAACTATGTGCTTAGGTATTTATCAACTTTATATAGCTTATTATTATCTTTTAAAAATAGATGCAGATAGAAAATTCAATTTTCTTACTATATTTAGTAAAATAGATAATTTACCTGTTACTTTAAAAAGTACGGACATACAATTAGCAGAAAACTGTAAAGAATTCTCAGAGACTACACGCCAAATATCTGATTTTAGCGATAAGGATTTCTTTAAATGATTAGCTGGAGTTATAGATGGGGATGGTAATTTTGACGTTAGAAATATTAATTCTAAATTAGTTTTAAAAGCTATTAGAATTAAATTACATAATAGAGATATTAGAATATTAAGTAGAATTCAAAATACATTACATTTAGGTAGAATTAGATCTGATGCTAATAAACCACATTCTATGTGAATAATTAGTAAAAAAGAAGAAATGTTCTTTTTAATAAATAAGATTAATGGTTTAATTAGACTTAAAGTACCAGGATTAAAAAAATCTTGTGATTATTTAGATATAGATTTTATAGAAGCTGATTATAATATTCAGGCTAATGATTCTTATTTATCAGGATTAGTAGATACAGACGGTAGTATTGTTTTTAATTACACTGGAAATAGAATTGAATGTAATTTAGAATTTGAACATAATGAGTATACTAGTAAACTTAATTTAGATAACGTTATCCCTAACTATAAACCTTCAATGGTTTTAGAGAATCTAGAAATACTATAGCATTTAGATATCAAAATGTAAAAGAAATGGTATTTTTATATGATTACTTTATGAAAAATAGATTATATTCAGATTTTAAATTTTATAGAGTATCAAAAATAAAAGAGTTTATTCTTATAAGAAGTTATAAGAATGATCCTAAAGATAGTTTAGAATTTAAAAATTTGCAGATTTTGTTTTAAATTGAATTCAATATAAAATCCTACTTGACATAAAGTAACATTTATAGATAAAATTAGATAATGATATAGTCCGAATACATATAAAAATTCATTTTTATTTTGTATGCATTTCCACTATGTGTTAAGTATGGGTGCTGTTTTTGCAATGTTCAGCGGTTGATATTACTGAATCCCTAAGTTACTGGGTTTAAATTATAACTTGTTATTATCTAAAGTTCAATTCTGAATTTTATTTATAGGGGTTAAAAAAAAGGGAAGTATTTCTGAAAAAAGTAAAATATTGTATAGTGAATACTTTAATAAAGGTTCACCTGACCCTGAAGAGTTGGCTATTTTTTTTTTTAATATTAAAGAAGAAAAAAATAATATATATAAAGAGTTAAGAAAAAAATCGGGTGTTTATATGCTTATTAATAATATAACTAAGGAAATTTATATTGATAGTAGTCTTAATTTAAATAAAAGAATGGTTAGTTATTATTATTATACTAATTCAGATAAACTTTCAAGGCCACGGGACCTGGCTAAATTAGTAATAATAATAGCTATGAGAAAATACGGTTTAGATAATTTTTCTTTAGGTATTATTGAATTTTGTAAAAATGATTCTAAAGTTTGTCTTAATTTAGAACAAAAATGGTTGGATAAATATAAACCTAAATATAATGTAACAGATAATTCCTTTGGGGCCTGGGATCTGGACCTGGATAAGGAAACAAAAAAATCTAATGATGAAGATGTAAAATTTTTTTATTTAACTCGTAATTATCCAGCCAAAGGATTAAAAGGTGAATTATTACCACAATTAGATATAAGAGGTAATTATGTTTTCTGTTATAGTATAATAGGTAAAGAGTTAATTTTCCCTTCCATTAATGCAGCTAAACTACATTTTAAAGTAAAATGAACTTTTATAAAAAAAAATTTAAATACTAAGAAATTAGTAACTCTTCAAGGAGAAGATTGGATTATACAATCTCTACCTAAATAGAAATAGTTTAGTTAGCCCCTACCAATCCTTCTATATGCTGGAAAATCTCATAAGACTTAAGTACTTATTAAATAAGTAAAAATCTTAAGTATATCTAGACAATCAGCAGGAAACCAAAATAACCAGCCTCGTTATTAGTAGGGTCCTCAGAGACTACACGAAGGAAATTCTTTAATAAATATTTCTATTTTCTTTTTCTCGTAAACTGGAATTGTTCTTATTAAAGGATTAAGATATAGTCCGTGCGATGTGTAACTTGACATTCTTCCCACAACATTTTTTAGGTTTACAAGGAATGCCTAGAAGAATTAGTGACTACCCTGATGCTTTTGCAGGTTGAAATTTAATAAGCAGTTTTGGATCTATAGTTAGTGTTGTAGCTGCTTGATTATTCTTATATATTGTGTATGCACAATTAGTAGAAGGAAAATCTGCAAGCAGATTCCCTTGAATGACACCTCAATATTATACTGATGCATTACAAGCTTTATTAAATAGAAGTTATCCTAGTTTAGAGTGAGCCTTAAGTAGTCCACCTAAACCTCATGCTTTTACTAGCTTACCTTTGCAATCTAATATAAAATTTATTTATATTTTATTTTTATTTTTCTTATTATTCATAATAACATTTATGAATGGGTTAGGTATTGAGGCTCTTGATTTTTTAAGTACTGACTCCTTTAATTATTGGGGAACTGAGTCTATTAATTCTTTAGATAGTGAGTCAATTCATTATTCAGGTACTGCTCCAGGAAAAAGATGTCCTACATGCCGAGAAGCAGGTAGAGAGGTTTGAGTTTTTGCAGGTAGATCTTGCCCTATTTGTGGTACATACGTATCATAGTATTAAGTCTAATAAAAAAAGTAAAAATTATATTTATTTACCCTTTACGAAGTACTTCGTTAATTGCAAAAAAGGTAAATAGTTAGAGGTAACCAGTTACGAATAAAGTGTTAATTTTTACGTAGTCCTTCTACTAATGCAGCTTTTGCTGCTTGCAATGGAAGATAAATTAATTAAATATTAAGGTATGAGTGACTATTCTATATATGATTCAATTATACAATTTGTAGTTAAAATAATATAGTTCCTTAACTTTTACGTATGCTTAAAACTTCAAACCTAAATGCCTAGTTTTTAACTATCAGGTTACCTAAGTAATAAGTCGCGTTATAGGAAGGATCCACGGAGACTCTACGAATAATTTTCGTGCGTCCGCACAAAAGCCAGCGATAAATAATTTATATTAAAGAAATAAGATATTAAATAAAAAAAATATTAAAGGATTAAGATATAGTCCACACGATGTGTAACTTGACATTCTTCCCACAACATTTTTTAGGTTTACAAGGAATGCCTAGAAGAATTAGTGACTACCCTGATGCTTTTGCAGGTTGAAATTTAATAAGCAGTTTTGGATCTATAGTTAGTGTTGTAGCTGCTTGATTATTCTTATATATTGTGTATGCACAATTAGTAGAAGGAAAATCTGCAAGCAGATTCCCTTGAATGACACCTCAATATTATACTGATACATTACAAGCTTTATTAAATAGAAGTTATCCTAGTTTAGAGTGAGCCTTAAGTAGTCCACCTAAACCTCATGCTTTTACTAGCTTACCTTTACAAAGCAGATTATTAGTCTATTTCTCTAAAAGAATTAAAAATCATTTTAATTGAAATAATATATTAGCCTTAATTTTGATAGGCTTATATTCCTATACTCTTAAAGTAGGTATTAATTATTTATTTGACTTTAATATACTTGAAAATATAGTTTCTTTACCTTCTTTAATTTTTAGTCTACATTTACCTTTCGTTCGTTTAGGTTTTAAAGAGGCTATACTTTATTTATTATCTAAATTAGAAGGAGATTTCAATAGTATATGAGGTATACCTTTAGTTGGACCTACCGATTCTTTACCTAGTAATGTTAAAGCAATTATTCCTACTAATCTTAATATGACAGGTAAAGGTATGGGAAGCGGAGGTGAGGCTAGTGGAGATTCAGGGCAAAGTAGTACAAGCTCAAATATACCAGAGGATGATGTTTCAACTATAAGTTATATTAAACAAATTAATGAATTTATGGAGGAATATGCAGTTCTAAATATTAATATAGCGGATAAGCTTAAAAAAGCAGGTGAAGCTAACCTTTTTTATGAAGATAAACCCGAGGTTCAAAAGGCGATTATGGCTTTACTTCAAACTCATTCGAGTTTCCTTAGCAAGTCTTATTATGGGCGAGCTACTTGAATAAATATAAATAAAAATTATTTACCTCAAGATATCAGATTAAAATTAGAAGAAATGGAAATAAAAGAACTGAAATACAAAGCGATTATTTTTCTAAGCTAGAAAAATTAAGTGAAAGTCGTAGCGTTGACGCTAGTTTAAAAGAATTTTTTACTTTAACTAATGCTTTTAGAAACTCACTTAATAAAGAACTTAATTTAGCTGAACAAGAAGTACATAAAAATATCAGACTAACTACAGCATACAAAAACCCTAAAGTAAAACAAGTAGTAAATTCAGATTTAATAATAGTCAAAAGAATTTTTAATGAACAAGATAGTTACTTAAAAAAAAGAGTAGAAGAGATTTTATTCCCTAAAAAGAAGTAATTTATATCTAGCTACGCTGGGCCTCGGCCCCCTTATTCTTTGAATTAACTTCGTGAAGTAATTCCGCGCTTCGCATAAAAAATAGAATTTTTTTTTTATTCCTTTTTGGCTGACGTAGTCGAAGCCTAGTAAAAATATAATATAAATTAGCCGCCAGGCC
Organism: Rosellinia necatrix; assembly: GCA_021209875.1. NCBI lineage: Eukaryota > Fungi > Ascomycota > Sordariomycetes > Xylariales > Xylariaceae > Rosellinia > Rosellinia necatrix. The sequence continues at coordinate 53,968 of JAGYVD010000012.1, forward strand.
GCGTCCGCGCTTCGCATAAAAAAAACAAATATATTTTGAATTTTCTATACAGAAAAATCGCGTTTAGGCGAGGGCCAAGGCCCTCGACGCTAATTATATTTTTATATATTCTTATTCACTTACTCTCATATCTCGGTAATTAGTTTTGTGTTTTTATCACAAACCCTCATTAGCTCAACGGCAGAGCGGAATACTTATAATATTCAGATTTTAGTTCGACTCTAAAAGGAGATAGCGATCTTATTAGTTATTTCGTTCGTAAATACTAATAAGATTAGCCTTAATTTAAATTTTTATGCAGAATGAATTAATTCAATTATAAACTGAAAAAAATGTATTATCTACCATCTATTTATTTTTGAAGTCTTGTTGCTTATTTTCTTTGCCTTGAGTGTAGTATATGTGTTTGTAGCAGAAAGAAAATCGAAGGTTAATATACAAATAATATTAGATTTTAAATTAGTATAATTTTATACCAGGCTATTGTTTCTAATATTTTTGCAGCTTCCTTAAGATTAGTATATTTAGCGCTACGCGCCTACATATTAATATATATTTATATTAATTTCTAGCCTCCTTATCCATATCCATATTCATATCCTTAGGATTAGGGAGGGAACAGATTTTTGTGAATATATTAATTAAAAAATAGTTAGTGACTATCTGATGTTTTGTATGTTTACTTTTTCAAGCTTTAGTTAAAAAGAATTAATATTATTCAGATTTAGTTATGTCTATATTTTTTATTAGTACGACTATTTTTCATTAATTTAAAAGTAGAGTTAGATATTTCTAATAATTATTATTTTGTTTCTAATACTTCCCCCCCCCCCTTTCGGTCCAGACCCTAGGCCCTTGTGCCTGGGTCTGCGAAGCCTGGATGGATAAGCGTAGTGCTGGCTTCGCAGCACTAAATGATAATAAGTAGAATAAGTAATAAACTCAAATTATTGTTACTCTTAATTTTTAATTTAATTTTTATATTTTTATGTAGAATGGATTAATTTAATTATAACCTGAAAAAAATGTATTATCTACCTCCAACTTTAATATCTATTCTTGAAGTGTTGTTGGTTATTGTTCCTGTCCTACTAAGTGTAGCCTATGTGACTGTAGCAGAAAGAAAAACAATGGCTAGTATGCAAAGAAGATTAGGTCCTAATGCTGTAGGTTATTTACCCCGTTTTTCTCTTTCTCGGAACGGATCTTTAAAAAAATTTTATCATACTTCTACAATTGATAAATTAATAAATGGTTTATATTTAAATAGAAAAGCACCTATTAAGCCTTTTAAAGACAATGTAATTAAAACTTGTGAAGATTTATTGTCTCCTTCAGATCTTAAGACTTTTTTCAGAAGTATTAGAAGTAAAGGAGGTTTATATATATTTACTCACAAAGAAAATCCTGATATATTTTATATAGGGAGAACTAAAAATTTTATAAATAGATTTAAAGCTCATCTTAATATAAATTTACAAGATAAATTTCATGTTTTTGCTAATGCTGTCGGTTGAGATAAATTTCATTTTTCAATTATTCAAATTTGTAGTCTAGATATTCAAAAAGAAAGAGAAAATTATTATTTACAAAAATACTTACCTTTATTAAATACTATCTATAAAAGTGAGATGTATACTATACAAAATTACGATTCTTTATATGAAATATTAAAACTTAAACAATTAGAATGAAACAAAGATAATAAATATTTAGGTATACCTATTTATTTATATACTTATATTGAAGGATCACTTAAAGATAACTATATTAAATTTGAGAGTATAAATAAATTATCTCAATATTTAAATATAAGCAGAGAAACTATAAATATTTATTTAAATACTTATGTTCCTTATAAAAGCAATATTTTTTTAACTGATTTTATAGAAGATATTGAATTAATAGACAAATTAGTTAGTGATACCATTCAAGGATTAGATTTAGATCGTACAGGGCTCATAAGTAAAAAAAGTCTGAGTTTATTCTATAGATACAAAAAGTAATATTGTTAAAAACATTTATAATTATACAGGTGAGACAACTAATGTTTTAAATGTGACACATGGTTCAGTAAATAATCACTTAGATAAGTGAATACCGGGTGGTATTAAAAACAATTATTTATTTAGCTATGAATTGGATGGCGCTCCGCTCTTAAATATAGAAAAATTAAAAGAAGTTCATTTACCAAGAAAACATAATAACCTTAACGTTTGAATATATAATGCTAATACTTTAGAATTAATAGGTAATTTTAATAGTATAAAAAAAGCAGCAGATTATTTTAATGTAGATTATAGATCTTTAATTAATCATTTAGATACTAAAGAAGCCGCGCTTCATAAAAAAATATATTTTTTTATTAATTTTCTATACAGAAAAATCGCACGAAGGCGAGAGGCCGCGTCGGCGGGCCAAGGCCCTCGACGCTATAAATAAAGAAGGTAAATTTATATATTTATTTAAAAATGAGTTAGATACAGAAGATTTAAATCTTTTATCTAATAATTTTAATAAAGTTTCTAATATGACAACTAGTATTTGAGTATATAAATATGTAGATGCTAAATTAACTTTAATTAATGACAATAAACCTAGCTATATTTCTAAATTATCTTTATCGGCTCCGCAGCCCAGGTATCCTGCAAAGCAGGGATACCGTAGGGCTAAAGATTTAAAAATAAACGTTAAAACAATAAACAAATATTTAGATTCAAATGAATCATATAAAGGGTATTATTTTTATAGTATATGTAAATAATAGTAAGATAAAGTGTGGTAAACTTTATTTAGCCTTTAAATCATCAAATTGACGGGAAAGCCTTAAAGCTATTTAGACTAAGCAAGTTAAGTAATTAATTTGTGGCTCTTTCAGAGGTATAGTAACACATAAATAGATGCACGAAAGGAAATAGGTAATCCGCAGCCAAGCGCCATATATTTATTATATAAATAATGGTGTGCAGTTCATCGACTAAACGGTGGTTGGTATTATTATTCACATAATATTTAAGATATAGTCAGACCCTATTCGAAAGGATACAGGAATATTTATATAATATTCTGTTAAATGGATAATATTTTTATTATTTAGGGAGAAGGCCCCTACCTCAATCTATAGTATGATTTTTTTTATACAAATGATTAAAAGGGAGATTCGTATTTTGGATCATTACAAGCATTTGCGGATGCTTTAAAACTTCTATTAAAAGAATATGTAGCCCCGACACAAGCTAATATAGTACTGTTTTTCTTAGGGCCTGTTATAACTTTAATTTTTGCTTTACTAGGGTATGGTGTTATTCCATTTGGACCTGGTTTAGCTATTAGTGATTTTAATTTAGGTATATTATATATGTTGGCTGTATCATCTTTAGCTACTTACGGGATTTTATTAGCCGGATGGAGTGCTAATAGTAAATATGCTTTTTTAGGGTCAAAATGGCCCAATAAGGATGTTAATCTTTATTTAAAACAAACTATAAGCGGGAAGTTCAGAAAGCAAAAAAAATTGCTTACTATAATAGGTACTTTATTAAATTACATTTTATGTAATGGTGTAACACCCTTTTGGGGCTCTAAAGTAAAAACTCTATTAAAGATGAATAATCTGCAAGTAACCAAAACGTCTAACTCGTTAGTAGGAACTTCAGAGGCCATACGTTTGTTATCTAACTTTCCATATAAAGGTTGTAGATTTTATAGTAGAGCCAAAGTAAATTACCCTAAATCTCCAAAAAGTAAAGATAAAAAATTTAATCAATGATTAGCTGGTTTGATCGACGGTGATGGTAGTTTTTATTTAACTAAAAAAGGATATGCTAGCCTAGAAATTACCTTAGATATAAGAGATGAACATGCCTTACACATTATTAAAAATGTGTACGGTGGATCTATAAAACTTGTAACAGGTCAAAGAGCATTAAGATATTGTTTACGTCATAAAGAAGGTTTTTTAGCTTTAGTTAATGATGTAAACGGAGAAATTAGAAACTCTTATAGATTAATGCAATTTAATAAAATTTGTTTAAAGTACGAAATTACTCTTATTTATCCTAATAAATTAACATATAATAATGGTTGATTATCTGGTTTTTTTGACGCAGATGGTAGTGTAACTTTGAATAGTAATAATGGACAGTTAGCTATTACTTTAACTCAAAAAATAAGTGAAATTTTACAACCTTTACTTGATATATATGGTGGTTCAATTTATATTGATAGAACATCTAATGGTTTTAAATGATATATTACAAATAAAGAAGGTATTTTAAACCTTATATCTTATTTTAAGCAGTACCCTTCTAGATCTTTAAAAAAAAACAGATTACATTTAATACCTAGATGTTATGAGTTAAAAGATCTTGGAGCTCATAGAGCTTTAAATGAAGATAAACCTTTATTGGCTAAAAGCTGAGATATTTTCAATATAAAATGAAAAAAATATGAAGAATAAAATTTAGTGTGTGTATATTTGACTTTTTTTTTTTATTAATTAGAAACGTAGTAATTTTGTGTTTCTCCTTCTCCTACGTAGTCAGGGTAGGGTAGGAAGCCCTGACTGCTTAGGAGAGATTTATAATTTTTAATTTTTTGATAGAAACATTTTAAATTGTATGATTAGTAGTTATGGATTTGAAAAAAAAAAGTTAAATTTATTATGTTTGAAAGGGGAACCCTTGACTACGTAGGAGGAATTTTGCTTTTCTATTTATTTGTCATTAATAGAGGGAAAGAAACTAGAAATATAAACAAATTACCTTGGCCCCGCCCCCCTGCACTCTCCGCTGCATATGCTGCAGAGGGATATTTTAGCCGGGCCTAAAAAAAAAGGATAAAGGTGGAGAGTCAAATTTGAATTTAAAATTTGTTAATATTAGAACTCAATAGGCATCTGTTATAAGCTGTTAATCGTAGTTCATTGTTACACTAGCTTTTTGTGCGAAGCGGGTATAAATAAAAGAATTAGTATTAGGTGGTAAATCTTAATTACGGATAGTTAAATAGATTTACTTGGCTTTCACTAAAAAGGATGGTATTCCTCTATGAAGTATCTACGCGCTCCAGGAAAATGTCGTCGTACGCTGTTGTGGTGAGATTGAGTCCGAGGATCCTTCCAGCCTGAGAAGGCTGGGATTAATATGTAGATTAAGTATTTTTCTACCTATGAGGTAGAATCTACCTGAAATGACAGTAATAGGAAGCAAGGTTACTAGGACTGATAGAAAACAAAAAAAATATAAGACATATTTTGTAATAATTGAACTATAAAAAATCTGCATTATTTTAGGTTAAATATATTAAGCTGGTATTAATAGGTTGCTGGTAAGGCTGGCCCTCCGTAGGTAGGTAATTATCCTATTCATAGAGTCTTTAGACATCACCGTTCGGATTTTTTAATAGCGAGGCACTTCGTTCTACTTTTATAAGAATCAACTTATTAAAATTCGTATGCTTATAAGCACGCTTAAAGTAAAAGAATCCTCGCCTGTCACCGGGAAGGTTAGAGCGGATAGACATGATCAGCTGGGTTTAGTTGTAGCAGAAACTGCTACACGTTAATAAATAGTTAATACTTTAATAAATATAAAAAATGAAATACAACTTAGAACATCTTACTATAAAAAATTTAGATATAAAATTAAGTTTAATTATATCTAAATATATTTTAGAAAATGGCGATATTCATGAATATGCCTTATTACATAAAAATATGAATAAATTTCAAAATTTAAATCTTCATGATTTAGATGAATTTATTTTAAAGCAGTATCCTCATATTCGTTTGGGTCCTTACCAACTTCATATCGATTTAGAAGCTTCATATGCTGATATTACTGATGAAAAGATAGTTTTAGATGAAACAAGTTATTTAATACCCGAATTATCTAATTTAATCTTTAACCATAATAAAAACTTACTTATACCTGAATCTTCTAAATATTTAGTTGAAAAGAAGAAAATAATAGAATGATTATCTTACAATACTCCTATTGTGAATAACCCTACTATTACTCCTTTGGTTGGTACAAGTTTAGGAAATGAATATCCTATACCTAATTTATTATACGAGGATTGAATTGTGACTTCAACTTATTTATTAAGTGAGTATAATATATGGAAAAAAGCTTTATATTACTTAGAAAATAAAAATCCTGATTCTATTTTTATTGAGTTTAAACAAGCTTATAACTATTTTATATTAAGACAGTTTAAGATGAGGCAAATTAATATAAACCCTTTTGATGAAAAAAAAAGATATATATTAGATTTTACTCTTAAGGATGTAATTTATAGAGAATTATGTGAAGATATCTTATATATTTTATTAAACCTATTATTAGCTAATAAAATAATAGGAAATATAGCTTTAGAAAATTCATTAAACAATAAAAATAATTTTTTAGATATCTTAAAAGATGTTATTAAAGATCATTATGATGAAAATAAAGAGGGATATTCTTGTCTTAAAGATTTAAGATGATATAATTTGAATAATTATTGGACTGAATATGAAATAAATACAACAATAAAAATTCTTTCAGATAATTAAAAAAAAGTCTCGCTTGCGCAGTAATATAATTACTTTCATTATTTTTTACCTTTCAGGGCGTATCATATGTGACTTCGTAAAGGTTTTTTAGAATAACTATATAAATACAGCGCAGCATTAATAATCGCATTTATATTTATACTTTAAGTTAATTTAAAAGAAAAATAAAATATTAAAAATAGTATGGCGCTCCGCTCTTAAATTAGTCATATATACACACACAAATATTAAAAGTCTAGATAAAGATATGGTCCAATGCATATATAATTATATATGCATATTGCATTAAGAAGTACTGCTCAGTTAATCAGTTATGAACTAATATTAAGTTCTGCTTTATTATTAGTAATTATGTTAACAGGTAGTTTAAATCTAACTGTAAATGTAGAATCACAAAGAGCTGTTTGATTTATATTACCTCTATTGCCTATATTTATAATATTTTTATAGGTTCTATTGCAGAAACTAATCGTCCGCCATTCGATTTAGCAGAGGCTGAATCTGAATTAGTTAGTGGATTTATGACAGAACACGCTGCGGTTGTTTTTGTGTTCTTTTTTTTAGCCGAATATGGTAGTATTGTATTAATGTGTATACTAACTAGTTTATTATTTTTAGGTGGTTATTTAATATTAGATATTATTTATTTATTGACATATTTAGATATAATCGTATGAGAAATTTTTCTTATAGATTGAGTACTAGTATTGGATTATCTTCTAGAAGATATAATGAGTACTCCTGCTTTAGAGGGATTAATATATGGGGTTAGTTTAGGATTAAAAAGTTCTATGATGGTCTTTACTTTTATTTGAGCTAGAGCTTCTTTCCCTAGAATACGTTTTGATCAATTAATGTCCTTTTGTTGAACAGTTTTATTACCTATAGTGTTTGCTTTTATTATTATAGTGCCTTGTATTTTATATAGTTTTGATATATTCCCTGTTAATTTAAATTTATTTTAAAGATTTTCCTTTTTTTTTTGGATATTTCTAAGATTAAAGTATTAAAAAAATTTTTTTTAGTATAATCATGTAATTGTTTACTTATGATGTAATTATATTTTAATTATAAGGGAAGTTTTTTTTGTTATTTGTTTATGTTGTTATCATCTTTGTTATTAATACCTATTTTAGGTATATTTTCTATCTCTAGTAATATTTCTTATGAAAATACCGAAGATAAATTAAGATATTACAAAATAACTGCTTTTGTAACTTCTATATTAAATTTAATTTTATCTTTAGTAATCTTTATATTATTTGATTTTAGTAGTAATCAGTTCCAATTTGTTCAAGAGCATTATGATATGAATTTATTTGATGTTTATTTAGGAGTAGATGGAGTATCGATATATTTTGTTATGTTAACTACTATAATAATGCCTATATCAATATTATCTAATTGAAATTCAATAACTGAAAATGTAAAATCTTATTTAATAATAATGTTATTATTAGAAACATTATTGCTAGCTGTCTTTTTAGTATTAGATATTTTATTATTTTATATCTTTTTTGAATCAATCCTTCCTCCCCTGTTCTTATTATTAGGACTTTTTGGATCTTCAAACAAGGTTAGAGCTAGCTTTTATCTTTTCTTGTATACATTAAAAAAATACCTTTTTCAGTGTCAAAGAGCCAAACTACGGGGAAGCCCTAAAGCTCTAGTAACCAAAGTTGCAGAGGAAACTCTACAGCCGGCCCCTTTAATGCCAGGGGGTAAGGTAACATCACTAGTTTTCATTACACCGCGCTTCGCATGAAAACCCTGCTTTGCAGGGAGATGAGGGGGCGCTTTGCCCCTTAAATGGGTGATCACGTATCTAAATCAGATTATCCCGGTTACGCGGGAATCTGTAAAAGAGCAACGAGTAGACGGTTCTTCAGAATCTAGGATTTTAGATTTTGTAAGGTGTACTCTAGTCGCTGGGAAACCAGTTTTTTTGAGAAAAATTTCTTTCCATTCTTATAACCGCAGAGTTGTAATGGGGCTTTTTAGCGTAGCACAAAAAGCTTTTATACATTCAACTATACCTACACAAAAAAACATAACTTTGGACTACACAGAACAAGTAAATAATACTACGATCTCAGTAAAATCTATGGCAGGACCTGATAAGTTAGATCCTTGATTTATTACGGGATTTGTAGACGCAGAAGGGTGTTTTACTTTAGGGATATTCGCAGATAGTAATTATAAAATGGCTTATAGAGTTCAAGCTATTTTTAAAATTACTTTAGATAATAAAGATTATGATTTATTATGTCAAATTAAAGATTATTTTGGGGCAGGAAGTATTACAAAACATGGCAATACTACCTTACAATATACGATTAAATCTTTGAAATATTTAAACCTAATTATTTCTCATTTTGATAAATACCCCCTTATTAGTCAAAAATGGGGTGATTACCAGCTTTTCAAATCAGCGGTTTTATTACTTAAAAATAAAGAACATCTAACTAGAGAAGGGTTTAATAAGATACTTAGCATTAGATCTTCTATTAATCTAGGTTTATCCGAGGAATTAAAGCTAACTTTTCCTAATGTTACTCCGATGGCTAGACCTTTACTTTTAGATAGAAGTGTTAAAGATCCTAATTGGTTAGCAGGTTTTACTAATGGAGAAGGATGTTTCTTTATTTCTATACGAAAATCTTCTACAACTAAATTAGGTAAAGCTGTATTATTAAAATTTCAAATAGCTCAACATAGTAGAGATACTGAGCTTATGAATAATATAATAACTACTTTAGGATGTGGTAGAATTGAATTAAACTTATCTAGATCAGTTGTGTATTTTGTAGTTACAAGATTTGAAGATATTACTCATAAAGTCTTACCCTTTTTTGGAAAATATCTCATTAAAGGAGCGAAAATCTCAGATTATTACAAATTTAAAAAAGCGGCTATTCTAATAAATAAGAAAGCTCACTTAACAGAACAGGGATTATCTGAAATTCAATTTATAAAGTCAAATATGAATTTTGTCCGTAATACATCTGAGAAATAAAAGTTCCGTTTGAGATATTTGCCTATCTTAGGTTTATTATATTAATTGTATGACTAAATTAATCTTTTTTTTTTTACGTTAGGATATTATAACTTGATCTTTGTTACTAACGATTGCGTATTTAGGTTGCACAATTACAATAATTTGCAAGGATGGATTTAACCGGTTAGTCCGGTAGGAATTAAAGTAACTAAAAATTAAAGATAACATAATAGTCTGTTCGCGCCCTGGCGATTTTTATGAACATAAAAATTAAATTCTTAACATCATAAGGACAAAAATTATGTGCGTGTTCGGTTCTCTTTTTTTATTGTTATCTATTTTAGCTATGTCTTCTATAATGGGTACTACTGATTTTGATGCTTTGTTTAAAACAAATTTTGATTATACTACACAAATTTTATTGTTTTGTGGTATTTTTTTTGCGATCGCAGTAAAAACTCCTGTATATGGATTAAACAGTTGATTGCTAAAAGCTCACACAGAAGCGCCTCTTAGTGGTAGTATAATCCTTGCTGCGATTGTATTAAAACTAGGTTTATATGGAATTATGAGATTAATATTACCTATTATACCTAAAGCTTCTTTAGATTTAACTTATATAGTGTACGTTATTGCAGTTATTACAGTAATATATTCTAGTTTAAGTACACTTAGAACTTTAGACATTAAAGAGATGATAGCTTATTCTTCTGTAGCTCACGCGGCTATTTATTTAATGGGTGTTTTCAGTAATACAATAGCAGGTATTGAAGGAGCAATTGTCTTAGGGTTAGCTCACGGATTTGTTTCTAGTGGACTATTTATATGTGCTGGAGGAGTCTTGTATGATAGATCAGGTACCCGTTCAATTGCTTATTATAAAGGTATGGCTCAAATGATGCCTTTATTTTCTATCTTGTTCTTTATCCTTTGCTTATGTAATTGTGGTACTCCTCTTACATTAAATTTCATTGGGGAATTCTTATCTCTTTACGGTGCATTTGAAAGAATGCCTGTTTTGGGTGCTTTGGCTGCTTCTTCTATTGTTTTCTCAGCGGCATACAGTATTTACTTATTTAATAGAGTAGTTTTCGGAGGAACCTTTAGTAAATTTTTCTCTCAAAGTTTTATGGATTTAAGTAAAAGAGAATTCTTCATAATATTTTCACTAGTATTCTTTACGGTGTTATTTGGTATCTACCCTAATTTTATATTAGATGGTTTACATTTTAGTGTATCTAGTTTAATATATAGTGTTAATTTAGATCAATCATTTTCTTTAATAGCTCCTTAAGTACTTAGTTAAGTAGCAGTAACTATTTGGCATTGAAAGATTTGTAAGTTATACAACCTTTAGTCAGATTACTCTTGCTTCCCTATAGGTAAGAACTCTAACTACTTTAGTTAATAAGCAAACGCGCGGCGGCGGCGGCGGCGGCTTCGCACGCACGCACGCACGCACGCATAAAAATAGAATTTTTTGGCTGACGTAGTATCATAAAAATGCGCGAGCCGGAGGCTAGTTATCATAAGTTTGTTGTTACGTCTCATTGATAGCTGGGTTTCATATAAGGTGAAGGTTTATTTTCTTATCAAGATAAAACAGGTACCTTAATTATGGCTATTACCCTCGCCTTCGTGCGATTTTTCTGTATAGAAAAATTAAAAGAAAATAAAACTTTATTGGACGCTATTTTAGCTTACTAGCTTAGTTTAGCTAAGTCTGAAGATTAAGATTGTATTACTCTAGTTACATTTCATTAACCTAAATTTTCGTTTAACCGTAAACGCAAATACTACTTTTAGTATTAAATGTTCTAATTATTAATTAATATGCCTCAATTAACACCTTTTTATTTTATAAATGAAGTAACTTTTGCTTTTGCTATAATAATCATAACAATATATATGTTATCTAAATATATATTACCTAGATTTGTTCGTTTATTTTTAGCTCGTACTTTTATATCCAAATTATTTAATTAATATTTATATGCGGACGCTTGCACAGCATGGACAAAGTAATAAATATTAATGAATTTTTTTTATCTAGATTTTCTTTTCTTTATCAAAATTTAGATCTTTTTATTAAAATTTACATTTCTTTATCTGAATTTACATTTCGATTTTTTTTTTTGCATCAGGTATATCAAATCCAAATGCTGTACCTGTTATGTATATAAACATCCTTATTCCTTTGAATTATTATAAGAATTTTACAATGGAACGTTTTTCGTTCGCAAATTTAAATAGACAGGTAGTTAGTCCTTTAAATCAATTTGAGATAAGAGATTTATTTAGTTTAGATGCACCAGTATTAGGTAACTTACATATCTCAATAACTAATATAGGATTATATTTAATGATAGGTGCTTTTTTTATATTAGCTCTTAATCTTTTAAGTACAAACTATAATAAATTAGTAGGTAACAATTGATCAATAAGTCAGGAATCTTTATATGCTACAATACATAGTATAGTTACAAACCAAATAAATCCTAAAAATGGACAAATGTACTTTCCATTTATATATGCTTTATTTATATTTATATTAATAAATAATTTAATAGGAATGGTAAAAGGTGCCTTTGATTTTTATTATTTTTGTCTCAAACAATCTTTTAGAACGTGCGTAGCACAAAACAAAAATTATATTCTTCATATTCATATGTATCTACTAATAAGTCAAACAAGCCTGTAGGGGCCATGGTCGGCCCTCAGGTTAGATATAGTTTTAATAATAAAAATACTTTTTATCTTAACCCTGATTATATCACAGGGTTTGTAGACGGAGAAGGTTGTTTTTCTATTTCTATCTTTAAAGATAGTAGAAGATTAACTGGTTGACAAGTTAAACCTATTTTTAGTATATCTTTACATAATAAAGATCTAAATTTATTAGAAAGTATACAAAGAACTTTTAACGTAGGTAAAATATATAAGCATGGTGTTGATTCTATGCAATATCGTGTGAGTTCTTTAAATAATTTACAGGTAATTATAAAACATTTTGATAAATATCCCTTAATCACTCAAAAACAAGGAGATTATCTTTTATTTAAAGAAGCTGTAAATTTAACAATAAATAAAGAACATTTATGTTTAACAGGTTTATTAAAACTGGTGGGTATTAAAGCTACGTTAAATTGAGGTTTATCTCCTAAGTTTAAAGAAGCTTTTTCTTCTGTAAAACCAGTAAATAGACCTAAAGTTGATAATACTAAAATTAAAAACTTAAATTGAATTAGAGGGTTTATAGAAGCTGAAGGTAGTTTTCAAGTAATAACTCTAAATATTAATAATAGAACTAATATTAGTTTAAGGTTTTCAATAAGTCAACATATTAAAGATGAGATACTGTTAAATAATATGGTTACTTACCTTAATTGTGGTAGATATTATAAGTCGCTAACTCGTAATGAAGGGCAATATTTAGTAACAGTTTTTTCAGATATATATGAAAAAATTATACCTTTATTAAAGGAATATCCTTTATTAGGTAATAAAAAACAGGATTATTTAGATTTTGTACAAATAGCTGAGTTAATAAAATCGAAAGATCATTTGACTGAACAAGGAGTACAAAAAATAAAATTAATTCAAAATAATATGAATAAAAAAAGAATATAAAAAATAAAAGATATGTTTAGATAATTGTAGTATCATAGATAAATAAAATAAAATTCAACCAATTTCACTATATGCTGGAAACTTTTAATACCTTAAGTACCCGAAGGGTAAAAATCTTAATGGATGAAACAATGAACAATCAGCAGGAAACCAAAATAACCAGCCTTGTTATTAGTAGGATCCTCAGAGACTAGACGTGAAAGATTACTTTATCTTATTTTACAATGATAACTAAGTAATTAAGATATAGTCCGATTTGATAAGTCTATATGATTTGTCAAATAGTCCTTACAGTTTTGCTTCTACAAGTCATTTTGTATTAACTTTTGCTTTAAGTTTTACTATAGTTTTAGGTGCAACAATATTAGGATTCCAAAAACACGGTCTAGTTTTTTCTCTCTTTAGTTCCTGCAGGTTGTCCTTTACCTTTATTACCCTTATTGGTTTTAATAGAATTCATTTCATATTTAGCTAGAAATATTTCTTTAGGTTTAAGATTAGCTGCAAACATTTTATCAGGTCACATGTTATTAAATATTTTAGCAGGTTTCACTTATAATATTATGACTTCAGGTATAGTTTTTTTTTTTTTGGGTTTGGTACCCCTGTCTTTTATAATAGCTTTCTCTGGTTTAGAACTTGGTATTGCGTTTATACAGGCGCAAGTTTTTGTGGTTTTGTCTTCTGGCTATATAAAAGACGGGTTGAATTTGCATTAAAAAAAAAAACAAAGGATATGTGTAAAATAAATAAGATGTCCGTGTCCATGTCCCCTAGATTTGGGGTTGCGAACTTTTTGGTATCTGGATCAGGATCCGCGTTAAAATTTCCGGGCACATGTAGGTTTTATTCTATAAATAAAAGAAAATTACACTCAGAGGACCCGGGTAATAAAGAAATTAAGAGTAAATTAAAGAAAAAAATGTTACTTAATATTTTATGTATACTTATTTGTGTAAGTTTGTTTTATTCATTTCCTTTAAAATTTTTAATTAATTTATGTGGTGCCTCTGTTTATTTAGTATATGCATTGTCAGGCTTTATAGCGTATGTTCAATTTAAATTAGTTCAAATATTAAAAGATAAAAATCAAAATTCAAGTACAATTGAATTTTTTAAAGTATTTTTTGCACATATATTCTTAATGGCTTTCCTGGTTGTATTAGGTTATCCTTTTATGATAAGTATAGCTTCACTTTTTTATATTATTATGACTGAGGATTTGTCAAGATTATTTAAAGATTTATTTTATGAAATCTTCACGAATAAATATCTATACATGGGGGATCCTATTTCACCGTATAAGGTTTCAGATAAACCAGGAAAAAGTACTTTAGGCGTAGTTGAAGTTTTAAATATGGATAGTACAGCAGGGGGGTCAAATAGTACAGTAGGGGGGTCATATACTACAGCAGAGGGGTCAAATAGTACATCAGGGAGGTCAACTGTCGATTTACCTCTTATACCTGGACCGCTACCTCACCCACTCGAATCAAGATGTAGAGGAAAATTGGCCAAAATTCAGATGGACCCTACTTGATTTAAAGTTTCGATATCTAAGGATATGAATTCTCTTAAAAACCGTGTTGAAACACCAGGTGAATTTACTAAAATTATACGTCGTTTGAGTTGTTTAGATGAACCATTTATATTACCTCCGTATGCACTTCCTGCTATTTTTCAAAATCATGCAAAAGCTACTGGTCCAGTTATGGAATATGATGCAAAACTTAAAAAATGTGAGAGACATTTTTATAGTACTGTGGTTATAATAGAAAAACGTTCTTAAAGTAATAAGGTTACTCCCTATATACGTTTTTATACTTATTTAGATAGATTTAATAATACTTCGGTTAATTCCATGTACTTTAAAGGTTAGATAAATTTAAATTTAATTCCCCGCACGTTGCGCTAGCGTGGCAGGCCCTATCCTGCGAAGCCAGGACTGCTTAGCGAGCCGGAGGCTAGCGCATTTTTACGAAGTCGGAGTTCCCCTAAAAATATATTTTTTTTTATAAGGCCGCGTAGCGGCCTGGGTAGCTTCACTATGGATATAAAATGTATAAAAAAAAAATTTTTTTTTTATCTTTATATTAGACTAAATTTTGGTTTAGAGATAATAATAGACTAAATTTAAAATAATTTAAGTAAAGTTATAGTAAACAATATGTATGTATTATATTACTTTAAGCGAAAGGTTTAGGTATAAAATAGAAAATAAAATAAATTTATAGATAATTTTATCTTAATATATAATTTAAAAGCTAGCTACGCAAAGCTTACATAAAACGATATTTTAGAAAGACATAACTTTTCTAGAAATAGCTTGCTTTTGTCCGAAATCTTATATAAAAATAAATAAAACTAAAAAATATATAGTGATGGACTTTACCATCAAAAAAAAAATAAAGATGAGTTTGGTGATGGCTCTGATTGAACGCTGTCAAAGTGCTTGACACATGCTAATCGAACGTTTAATTTAATGAATAATTTAATTAAAAGTGGTGAACAGGTGAGTATAGATATCCGGCCTACCTTAAAGAGAGGGAAAAATCCCTCATGATCAAAAGGTGTAATACCGCTTTAAGAGGACTTAAGGAAATATCGTCGGGATAGGTAGTTGTTAAGGTTATTACTTAACAAGCCTTAATTCTCGTAGTCGAAACTGAAACGGTTGATCGACCACATTGGGTATGAAAAAAGCCCAAGGCTACTGAGTACAGCAGTGAGGAATTTTGGTCAATGGCCTAACGGCTGAACTGGCAACTTTGAGGAATGTAGATTAAAAGATCTATAAATTGATTTATCGAATAAAATTCTAAATGTTTATTGATAATGACGATAAACAGATTGATGCCTTGACTAATTACGTGCCAGCAGTCGCGGTAATACGTAAGAGGCTAGTGTTATTCATCTTTAATAGGTTTAAAGGGTACTTAGACGGTAAAATTTTTCCTTTATAAGGTACGGTTTTACTAGAGTTTTATGTGAGAAGGTAGTACTTAAGGTGTAGAGATAATATTCGTTGATACCTCAGGGACTGATAAAGGCGAAGGCAACCTTTTATGTAAAAACTGACGTTGAAGGACGAAGGCACAGAGAACTAACAGGATTAGATACCCTAGTAGTCTTTGCAGAGAATGATGAATGCCATAGGTTAGGTTTAAATAACTTGGTCTATAAATGAAAGTGTAAGCATTTCACCTCAAGAGTAATGTGGCAACGCAGGAACTGAAATCACTAGGCCGTTTCTGACCCCAGCAGTGAAGTATGTTATTTAATTCGATGACCCACGAAAAACCTTACCACAATTTGAATGTTATTAATATCAATTAATAATACAAGTGTTGCACGGCTGTTTTCAGTTAATGTTGTGAAGCTGCGGATACGTCCGTGGAATTAACGAATACCCGGGCTTTATTTCTAAATTATTAATATAGAGCATTTCCTGATATGTTACAATTGTCAGGGCAAAAGGGAATAAGACAAGTCATCATGGCCTTAATATTGTGGGCTATAGACGTGCCACATATTCCTAGACAAAGAGAAGCAAAAATGCGAATATGAGCTAATCTCAAAAAATAGGATAAAATATGGAAATGGATTGTAGCCTGAAATTCGGTTGCATGAATAAGAAATTGCTAGTAATCGTGAATCACCATGTCACGGTGAATAAAACTTCGGATTGGTACTAATCACTCGTCGCATGCTGAAAAGAGTTGGTGCAATAAGTTTGCTTTTTTATTCTAAGTACTTGAATGATCGAATTTAAATCTTATAATAGAGATCTTCGTATGCGCGATTCTAATTAGTGTTAAGTCGAAATACAGTTCGTGTAGTGGAAGTTGCACGGGATTAATAAAAATTAACAAAAAAAAACATGAAGGTTCCGTTTGTAGGTGTGACGGTTGAATTATATCAATTGCATTCTATAGAGTTCAAATCTCTAATCTTCATATCTAAAAATTTTTTTATATTCAAACTATTTACCCTCTCTCACCTCCTTTTCCTTCGTATTGGAAGCCAGGACGCAGCCAAAAATTAAAAAAAAAACAGGACGCAAGGCCCTAATGGCCCTGTGGTCGAAGGGCTGAAATATAAGATATAGGGCTAAATATATTATATTAAATTTAATAACTTTATTTAATGTAATTACCAGAGTGTAGTTTAATTATACGTAAAAAAAAATCTAACTCTATTTTGATATATAAGGAGGGTTCCTTTATTGGTAAGAAGGGCTGAGCTGTAAACTCAGTAGTAATATACTTTTAAGAGTTCGAATCTCTTGTCTCCTAATAATAAGTCTCTATAGCTCAAAGGTAGAGCTTGATACTGTTAATATCATGATAGATGTTCGATTCATCTTAGGGGCGTTATATTTGTTAAAAAAAAGGGGTATTAGCATAATGGTAGTGCATATGACTTTTAATCATTACTATACGAGTTCGAATCTTGTATACCCTAAAGATAGCAATTATAGTTTAATGGTAAAACCCTCGTCTTCCAAATGAGTTTCGTCGGTTCAAGTCCGACTAATTGTATTATATTTTTAAATAAAAATTTGCTAGCCTCCGGCTCGCTAAGCAGTTCTGGCTTCTAATCCGAAGGATAAGACTTCGTGAGGGGGCCAGCCACGCTAGCGCGGCAGGCCAAGGACCTAGTCCTTGGCCTGGGCCGAGAGGTAAACATTTTTAGGCATTAATAACTTAAAAGGTAAAAGGACTACTACTGTGACAGAGTAGTAGATGTCCACGTAGTCCTCTTTTAGGTTATATGCTTTTTTAAGAGTATAATTTAATGGCAAAATATGGAGTTTCAACCTCCCAATTCTCAGTTCAAGTCTGGGTACTCTTGTGAGTTATCCTTTGCGGAGGTTAGATATGTAAAATACAAAAATGTATTGTTTAGCTATTCTAAATGAAACTGGTACAAATGGGTTTATGACAGATATAGTAGGTTTTCTTTCATTGTTAGGTATTTCATGTGGTATACTAGTAATTGTAAGTAAAAATCCTATTGTATCTATTTTATTTTTAATAGGTTTATTTTCATTTATATCTTGTTATTTAATTTCGTTAGGTTTAACTTTTATAGGTTTAGTGCGCCGTTTGGTCGAATAATTTTAAGGGATCATAGGATCTCGGGTACTATCTCATTAAGGTATTTTGTGCGAAGCGGATATATGTAAATAATCTGAAGCACCTAAAAGGTAAAAGAGTTATATGATCGGGCCGTGCCTACAAATATAATGTCCGCTTTAGAATGAATCATCATAAGATAGTCAGAATATACTAAGGTACTCCCAACGTCAACGTTATCCTCAGGGGAAAGCCCTGAGAGGAACATAGCATCGTTGAGAAAGGGGGAGCATGATTAAACTAGGTAATCAGAAATTCTCTCCCGAGTTGTGCTATCTATGGTTAAAGCTATACTGCCTGAAGAATACCCATCTGAGTCCTGAAATAAAGGGATTGTAGGAAACCAATCATAACTACTATCTGATAGTAACAATACCTGATAGACCGGTAATGTTAGGAGATCGTCAGAATCGGATTACAATAAGTAATCTCAAGGTGGGGAAAGTTCAACCTAAGGATAGCCAAGGAATTATTAGGATACTGCGGGAAGACCTAAGGAAGGAAACGACTAAGGTCTCAGAGGAATCATAGTACCCGCTCATCAATGAATACTGGATCAGTAACTTGATCGCAAGGGGAAGGGTTCCAGCCACTAAGAATAAGAGTAAGTCCTTCGCGAAAGTTTCGCTAAGTTTTAAACTAAGGGGGTCCGAGGGTATATTCAGTCCGTAATTTCGGATACTTAGTGGCGGAGAGCCGTATGATAGGAAACTATCGCGTACGGTTCGGGAAAGAGCCACGTACAGGTAAAAGGTGCGGAGCGTTTAGTTCATTCTTATTTAATAGTTTATATAGGAGCAGTTTCTATACTATTTTTATTTATTTTGATGTTAATAAATATTAGAGTTAGTGAATTACAAAGTATTACTAGTAACAGTATATTTTTAGCTATGTCTATAGGAATAATCTTTAATTCTCCTGTTTTTGATTCATCACTTCATAATATTACTAATCTATATAGTTTAGATCTGAAGAATAAAATATTATTAGTAACTAGTATAATATGAGATGGTTATATGGCCGAAAATAACCATATAACCAGTATAGGTAATATTATGTATACTAATTATAATATTTGATTAATATTAGCTAGTTTTATATTATTATTAGCAATGGTAGGTGCAATAGTTATAACAATAAAACCGAAAAACTAAATATAAGAGAGATTAAGTCAAATGTATATTCGAGGCTAGGAAAAGTTACTATAGGTAGAGTGAAATATTTGCTAAATATTGTGTTTATACATATGGGTGTTCGAATCACCCCTTTTCCGTTCAGAATTAATAACTTAATTGGTAAAGGACTACTTTGTCACAGTAGTAGATGTCGGTTCGAACCCGATTTAATTCGAATAGAGAATAATAGAGCAGATAGTTAGGAAAAGTTACTCCATGTAAAGGAGGGTTTTTACTGAAAACCGTGTTTATGAGTATAGGAGTTTAAATTTACCTAGTTTTGAGTTATATGCTTTTTTAAGAGTATGTTTTAATGGCAAAATACGGAGTCTCAACCTCCAAGTCTCAGTTCAATTCTGAGTACTCGCAAGAGTTATCCTTTGCGGAGGTTTTTTAAATAAAATTTTAAAATGAAAGGGTATGAAATAATATTAAGCATAGTTGACACTAGTACAGTTATAGGTGTGGAACCAAATTCAGATCTTTTGGAGATATTAAGAAAAAACCTGGTACATGCACAAGCATTAGAAAAGAGTATAAGTAAAAGGGCAGATATACTTGGGGCTACTTATACATTTGTAAAAGATTCTCCTTATTTTGAGTCGCATTTAAAATTGTTTCATTATCAACAGATGCACGAGTATATGACTTGAACATTGAAGTCAGATTGGGAATATCTTAGGTGGATTTTTAGATCTTGTGAATCAGCAGATATATTAGCGACAAAAGAGTATTCGTATTTCCATTCTGTAGCAGATGCTCTATTCAATAGCGAAGCATTATCGAAAGCAGAAGGGCTAATTAAAGAGATTAGAATTGAGATGATAAAATACCATAGAGAAGGTATTACTAATTGGGATTCTTATAGAGTGAACAGTACGGGTGAATCTATATTAAAAACACATGCAGGTGAATTTAAAAAGGCTTGAACTGTAGCAAAATTTGAGTGAAATAACGTTCATAGACTTAAATACCCCCTAACAGGAATAAATTAAAGTCTTTTTAATTAGTAGCGCTTGTAATAAAAATATTTTTTTGTGCGAAGCATTTTATTTTTTAATCTCTAGGCTTTATTCAGAGGTTTTTGTTCGAAGCATTTTATTTTTTAATCTCTAGGCTTTATTCAGAGGTTTTTGTTCGAAGCATTTTATTAATTTTTATATAAATAAAATTTAGCGGTATGTAGCTATGCAGTCTAAAGGTGCACACAAGGTGTAACCTAAAGAGATTAACTCAATGGTAGAGTAGCTGTTTTACACACAGTAAGTTAAGGGTTCGAATCTCTTATCTCTTATATTAGTATAAAAGTTAATTTTTAGAGAGATTAGCTCAATGTTAGAGCTACCGTGCTACACATGGTTGGTTAGGTGTTCAAGTCACTTATCTTTCAATCTATATCTTTTTTTTAGCGGATACTATGTATTAATTAAAAGAAAACTAAAGGAGAATTATGACTCTAGCATTAAGGAGTAATTTTCAGAATCATCCCTTTCATTTAGTTTCTCCTTCACCTTGGCCTATGTACACAAGTATGACTTTATTTAGCTTAGCCACAAGTGGAGCACTATCTATGCATAGTTTTAGTGGTGCATATAATATATTTTATTTAGGTTTAATTATGGTCGTATTTTCTATGTCATTTTGATTTCGTGATATCATAACAGAGGGTACTTTTTTAGGTAACCATACCCTCGCAGTTCAAAAAGGATTAAATTTAGGTATTATTTTATTTATAGTATCTGAGGCTTTATTCTTTATGGCTATATTTTGAGCATTTTTTCATAGCGCTCTAACACCTGCAGTAGAATTAGGGGCTCAATGACCTCCTTTAGGTATCGAGCCGGTTAATCCTTTTGAATTACCCTTATTGAACACAGTAATATTATTGTCAAGTGGAGCTACAGTAACCTACGCTCATCACTCTTTAATTCAAGGGGACAGAAAAGGATCTCTATATGGTTCTATAGCTACTGTTTTTTTGGCACTTATTTTTACAGGCTTCCAAGGATTAGAATATAGTGTTTCATCTTTTACTATTAGTGATGGTGCTTTTGGTACATGTTTTTTTTTTGGTACGGGTTTTCATGGGTTACACGTAATGGTAGGATCCGCTTTTTTAGCTGTGGCTTTATGAAGAATATACGCCTATCATTTAACAGATCATCATCATTTAGGTTTTGAAGGGGGTATTTTATACTGACATTTTGTAGATATTGTGTGGCTTTTGCTATATATATCTGTGTATTATTGAGGTTCTTAATTAAGTATGTGCTCAATAATACAGTATCAAAGATCATAATTAATATACCCATACTTGATATAACTAATCCTTCAATTTTATTGGCAAATCCTAATAATCTTCCTGGTGAACTTGATGATCCTAATAATCTTCCTGGTGAACTTGATGATCCAGATTCAGATGACTTTAATGATGAAATAAATGAGGGTTTATCGGATAAAAGTGATGATTCTGAGGGAACTTTAGAGCTTAAGCAAAGAATTAGGGAAAATAAAAGTTGACTAGATGAATTGAAGGAGGTTAGAAAAGAAATTAACGATGATCATAGTGCAGCACAGGATGTAAGTGATAGTGAGCAAGAGGAAATAGAACTTGATAGACTCTTGACCATAGATATTGAAATAGAAAATCATAAAGAGAACCTGCACTTAGAAAAAGAGGAATTAAAAAGTAAAGAAGATAATAAACGGAAAAGAGATTTGGACGACGAGGGTGATAACAATAGAAGAGGTGGTCCATCCGCAGGAACTACAGGAGGGCCTTCTGAAGGAGCAGGAGGGTCTTCTGGAGGAGTAGGAGGGTCTTCTGGAGGAGTAGAAGGGTCTTCTGCTTCTAGAGTAAAATCAGAATCTCCTATGGATTTTGTCCTCGAAAAAGAAAGTCTTGATTTTCCGTCTTTTTTAGATGATATAGAATAATCTTATAAGCTTGGTTATTTTAATTTATTAATACCTAATTAATGCTATTATTTATTCTATAAAAAAGATTCTTTAATTTAACTGGTAAAATGCATTTTTGATAAGAATGATATTCAAGTTCAAGTCTTGAAAGAATTAAAATTATACATTATAATTAGATAGTTTTACAAAATCAAATGTAAAAAATAAAAATTTTATATTAATGTAATAAAGAGAATTGGCCGAGCGGTTTAAGGCGGCTAGCTTGAGTTTAGTTATAAATTTAAATTATCATGGGTTCGAATCCCATATTCTCTGTAATGTTTTAATCATATATTTTTTATATTTAAGTATAGTGAATTCTCATTAGCTCAAGGGTAGAGCGGAATACTTCTAATATTCAGATTTTAGTTCGAGTCTAAAATGGGAGTCTTTACATTAAGTCTTTTGTTAATCTGAGGGCGCTCCGCTCTTAATTTTATTAATTAATCTAAATAATTTTTAGTCCCGGGCGGGCGCCCGCGCCCGCGCTTCGCATAAAAAAAATATTTTTTTTATTAATTTTTCTATACAGAAAAATCGCACGAAGGCGAGGCGCCTGGGACCGGCGGAGCCGAGGTTGTAATAGACTTCTCGTTCGCCTACAAGGACAGATGATGTACCATTACTTCTAATCCTTTGGATAAGGAGGAAAACGGATTAGGGCCGGGAGGTTAGGCGCTGCACTTGGGTCGCAGTTAAGTTACGTTCGAGTCGTAATAATCCGATATAGAAAATATATAGTGATATAGTGTACTAGATATAGAAAAAAGTTTATATATAATATAAATAAGTATACAAAGAGATTATTAAGGATCCCTGTAAGAAGCTATGTATTAAAGAGTATGTAAAATTATTGAAAAGTTATGAATAAAACATATAAACTCTTAGAGAAATTAAATAATAAACGAAGGCGAATTGAAATATCTTAGTAGCTTCAGGAAAAGAAATCAAACGAGATTCTACAATTAGTGTGAATGAAAGTAGAGTAGCCTATATACCGAAAGTATATAAATAAGTAAAATGGATACAAATCTGTTTAAATATTAAGGGGAACCTTCCTCTAAGGCTAAATATAATACATAAGCGACAGTGAATAAGTACCGTGAGGGAACGGGTTGAAATAGTAGTTTTATAAGCAGCTCGAGTTAAGGCTAGAGCGTACCTTTTGCATAATGGGTCACCAAGTTAACATTAGATGCGAGCAATTTGCGTAGTTAAACCGATGATCAAAAATGAATTAGTGTCTAAAGTTAGACCCGAAGCTAGGTGATCTTACTATAGTCAGGATTATAAAAGTCCGAACGGGTTATCGTAGCAAAGATATCCGAAGAATTGTGGTAAGTATAGTGAAAGACAAAACTGACCTAGATAGCTGGTTTTCTGCGAAACCTATAATAGTAGGCAATTTAAGTAACATCTTCGCAGGTACAGAACTTAATCTCAGGCAAGATGTAAAAAATTTTAGGATAAGTATAATAAACTTATTAAAAAATCAACATTTTACTTTGTATATATCGGGGGGTCGTAGAGACTTTATCGGTGAGTATGTAGACTCGGAATGGCAAAGATGAATCTTGAATTATCAGACATAGAATGATAAGGTTGTATGTCAAAAGGGAAACAGCCCAGAACAAGAGTTAAGGTTCCGAAATTATTGTTAAGTGAAATTAAGAAAGTCTTTATTCAAGTCGACAAGGAGATGGGCTTAGAAGCAGCCATAATTCAAAGACCTCGTAACAGAGCGCTTGTTAATTTTTAAAGGCGTCGAAAATTTAACGGATCTAAACAATGTACCGAAACCTTGTCCATATTTGATAATAATAAATAAATTATTGTCTTTTACTGGGGTAGCAGAACATTGAGTAAACCTGCTTCATTATATTATTTTATAATAAATGAGTATCACTAACAGCAAACTCAAGAGATAATGGTGACATGAGTAACAAAAAAGAAGTTGTAAGTCGTTCTTTCTTTAAGGAGAAAGAAATCATACGATATTTCAACTCTCGCCTAAAGCTTATGGTTTATTTAAAGTAACGGCCTCTAAGTTTACAATCCCAAAGGTTGAAACGATGAGAAAATCTTATTACTTAAAGGACAACATTTATAAAGTGAAAAGTGTGCTGGAAAAATTAAGTAATATATTAATATTTAACAATAAACTAAAAAAGATGAGTTTAATATTGATGAAAAATAACCGTACCTAGAAACTGTGACAAGTAAGCTAGTGTAGAATACGAAGGCGTAAATGAGCTAACAATCATAAAGGAACTCGGCAAACTAACTACCGTAACTTAGGGATAAGGAGGGCTCGCTCGTCCCAGCGCGCGCTTTTCGCGCGCTGGGTAAGAAGGAAGAAGCATAAAATAATGTTGTACGACTGTTTAATTAAAACAAAGCACTTTGCATAAAGACTTAAAGTCTAAGTATAGAGTGTGATTTCTGCCCGGTGCCGGCTGGCTAACGAAAATAACTAACTTTAAAAGGTTTGGTACTGTAGGAACCCCCGGTTAATGGCGGCCTTATCTTGAGGGTCCTAAGGTAGCGGAATACCTTGACTGTTAAATGCAGTCTTTGCATGAATGATGTAACGATACAACAGCTGTCTCTATGATTGACTCAGTGAAATTGGCATAACTGTGCAGATACAGTTTACCTCTAGTTAGACGAGAAGACCCTATGCAGCTTTACTGTTACTAATTATTAGGTATGGTTGGGGACAAATTTTAGTAAATAAGGTAATTGATAAGATAGAAATGTAATACCTTTATTTGGGGATCGTATTGTATGGATAAATTAATCCTCTTCTTTTTTGTTACAAAAAAGACCGGTAACCTTAGAAAGGAAAAATTGCTAGGAGACAGTTTATGCGGGGCACAGACCCCACAAAGAGTAAATGGGAGTGTCCAATTATGTTTTACGCCTATTGTTTATGGATGTATCACTAAATAAAATTTTAAATGTAATTTTTTGTTTGTAATAGTAGATAGCAATACGCTATATTCTATCTTATATTTGTATTGATGTACAAGCCTAAACACAAAATGTGTTTAATGATTATTGCTTTTTTGTATCTAAATACTTTTTCGGTATGGATTTACAAAACTTTAATGAGGAGCAAAAATTTTTTTTATTAGGTAGGATTTTGATTAAGGTGAAATTAGTCGTAGTTAAATTATTATGAAGGCTTTATATAAAAATCTATATATTTTTTTTTAGAGCTCTTCTAATAATTTATTAGCTATTATATGTCAGTATTTAATGGTTATGTAGAATACTTATCAAGTTTAATGGCTTAATCCTGCCTTACTGTTTGACCACCAACAAGTCTTACAGTCGCGTAAGCGGGGCATAGGATCACAAGGCACAAAAAGGAAAGGTCTTGGATTATTGGAAAAGCTACGCTAGGGATGTTTGTCCTTCAATGTTTAAAACCATTGTTATTTAATTGGGTTAATTTCAAAAATTACTTATACCTAGTTGTAAGTAGATTTGAAGCGAAGTTTATCTTAAGATAAAATCGTTCAACGACTATAGACACCCAACATTTTTTGAATTATGTCTAAAAAAAATTTTTTTTATTAGTTTTTAGAGTATTTGTATAATAATGTAAACACTTTTTTATTTAGAAAAAAAATAAATAGTGATTATAAGTTAGTACCTTTTAAGGTATCTATTAATCTTGTAGGTAGAACGAAATATCTACCTCCTGTAGCTAAAGAATGAAAAAATACTGTTTATAACTTTAACTCTAATAATTTTGTTAACTATCCTGTTTATGATTTAAAAATAAATTCTTTAATAAAAAGTTATTTTAATTTATATTTTAATCATAAATTTTTAAAAAATAAATACATATCTCGTAAAAAAAAAAGTCAATCTTTAAATAAAATATACGTGAGTAAAGCTGAAATAAAACATACAAACTCTAAAGCTATAGTAACAATTTATGTATATAATAAAGAGAGATTTATTTTATTAGGTAAAATAAGAAAATTTAGAAGAATTATCCTAAAGGGAATAGGTAGATTTGTTAGAATAGTAAAAACTAAACATATATTTACTAAACTTATGATTTTATATCTAAATAAAAATAAGTTAATGAAGTTTTTATTTTTACCTTGAATAATTCAAAGTAAAAATTTAAAAGATTCTAGTATTTTATGAAGATTAGCTAATTATAGATTAGAGGATAATTTTAATAAAGTAGATAGTACTTTATATATTAGAATGAGACGTTTAACTAAAAAATTAAACAAAATTTTGGTTATAATTAGAAGATATAGATTAAGATTAAGCTTAAATAAATTTAAATTTGAAGATATGTTTTTATATAGATTAAGTATATTAATAAGTAAATATTATGGTAAAAAGGTAGAATTTAATATTGTAAATCTTAAGTCTATAACTTTTAATGGCGATATCTTTACTGAAATTTTAACAAAAAAAATAAAAAATAAAAAAAAAAATGCTAGTTTCTATTTAAATTCTTTATTAAGAAAAGTAAGGTTACCTATTACAAATAGAGTTATAGAAAGAAGTAGAATAGAAAAAACTCCAGATTTAAATCTAGTATCTAATAAGTATAAAAATGTTAATGTAAGTTCTGTGCTTCATAATAATAATTTGTTTAATTATAGTTTAAACAAATTATTACATAGCATATATGATGTAAGTACAGATAAAAAAGAAAGTAAATTAACTGTGTTACCTAATCAATATGATCTACGAGATATTATACTTGATAATATAAATTATAAAAATATGGGAGGTGCAAAATTAAGAGTTAAAGGTAGATTAACTAAACGTTATAGAGCAGATAGAGCTGTATTTAAATTAAGGTGAAAAGGAGGGTTGAAAAATATAGATTCTGCATTTAAAGGATTATCTTCTGTGGTATACAGAGGATATCTAGATTCTAATGTAGAAAAAACAATATTAAGTTCAAAACGTCGTATAGGATCTTTTGCAGTTAAAGGTTGATTTAGCAGTAAATAATATTAAATTTAATCATCACGTTATAAAAACATAAGGAAAAAAATTAAGAAATAGTCTGAACCATTTTGTGAAAAATGGAAATAATAATTTTATGATAACAAGTTGAACAGGCTAATTTGCGCAAGAGTGTACAAAATGAGTGCGCGGTTTGGCACCTCGATGTCGGCTTAACTTATCCTCATGGACGCAGGAACTATGTAGGGTACGACTGTTCGTCGATTAAAAAGTTACATGAGCTGGGTTAAATACGTCGTGAGACAGTATGGTTTCTATCTTCTAGAGGGAATTAGAATAAAATAAGGAATAACCTATGTACGCAAGGAACTTGGTATATTAATATATTGATATTAATATTGAAATAGCATAATTATTAATCTCTGGTTTACCTGTTGTTTATATGTCTTATATAATTTATATGTCTAAATAATGTAAATTATATAAGACTATCCTACTTTCACTTGAGTAGTTATATAGTATAGGCATGGCAGGAAAGCTATGTTAGTCAAAGATAAGTGCTGAAAGCATATAGGCACGAAGCTTACCTTAAGATATTTCTGATATACGTAATATAACATTACGAGCATAATAATCTAAATCTTAGGGTTTAGAATATTATGTGAATAGGCTTTATTTGTAAGAATCTAGAGATTTTGAGGAATAAAGTACTAATTTTGTAAAACACTAAATATTTTATATATATCTTACATTTTTTGCCTTGTTAGCATAAAAGTAATGCCATTGTTTTGTAATCAATAGAAGCAAGTGCGATACTTGCACGAGGCTGTTACAGGATTAGTGGTCAAGTGGTACGACATGGCTCTTTCAATGCTACTATCGCGGGTTCGATTCCCGTCTAATCTAATTAATTATAATATAGTAAAATAATTTATAATTCGAATTCGACAATTCACTATATTGGTTTATTTACCTGAAATTTATTTAGTACAAAATTTAAACTAATTTATTAACCTAGCTGGCTAACAAAGTATGCAGCGCTTAATCCTAAGGCTAACGTAGTCTAATCCTAATCCTAACCCTAAGGATATGGATAAGGAAAATAATAAATCTAAAATTAACAAAAAAAAAAACAGGACTAGGTCCAGGTTCAGGTTCCCTGAGAATTAAGACAAATATAAGCTAATTATATAAAATTATTAGTGATAGTGGTTACTAACAAATAAATATGCGGATTAGTGTAATAGTAACATATTTGACTCATGATCAAAAGATAAAGGTGCAATTCCTTTATACGCATCTGAACTTATAAAAAGATATAATAAGGACTATCTAAGATATATATTGGAAAGTTTAAATATACATTATATAAGGTTCGCTGGCCAACGAAGTATGCAGCACTAAAATTTTTTAATAATTCATATTAGTTCCCTTATGTAATAAAAGAGGCTATGGCTTAATCGGTAAGTGCGCTGCTCATAACGATCCCTGTCCTATTTAATTTAGTTAATTATAATAAAGTTAATAATCTAAATGTATGTATGTAATTTCATATGCTAACCTTTTGCTTTTTTGTTGTTGTTTTTTTGTTTTGTTAACCTCGCTTCACACTAACGTAGTACGTAGTACGTAGTCCTTCGGACTTCGACTACGTTAGGAGTAAAAAAAAATTTTTTTTTTATCTAAAATTCTTCCTATTGAATATGTGGCCCGTTTATAATTTATCGATTAAAAATAAGAACTTATAGAAAAAGTGTTAATTCCTTTTTTCGAACCTATGGCCTTACATAGTAAGAAAGAATTAGATTATTTAGTCCGAAGGAGCTCGCGCGGCGGCGGCGGCGGCGGCTTCGCACGCACGCACGCACGCACGCATAAAAAAAAATTAAAATATATTTTTTTTTTAGCTCTTATTCTTTGAATTAACTTCGTGAAGGGAGCCCCTCGCCTAAAAGTCCGTGCGATTTTTCTGTATGGAAAAATTAATAAAAAAGATATTTTTTTTTTATGCGAAGCGCGGCTAGCATACTTCGTTAGCATGCAGCATAAAAAAGATATAAATATAAATTTATATTAATTTTTGGCTGCGTCCTGGCATCTAATCATTTGGATAAGGAGCCAGCGATACATAAAAATGCGCTAGAGCAGCAGGCCTAGGACCAGGTCTTTAGAAAATAAATTTAATTTAATTTACGTAGTCTTTTTATATAGCGGCCAAGGTCGAAAGGCAGAAAAACAAGAAAAAGGCAAAATCTTAATTAAGTCATCTAATAAGTATAGTTTTAGTCGACTACGTAGAAGGTGTGTAGCTTAGAGATCCGTCGCTGCTGCTGCGAAGCCAGCCAGCAGCTGTGGATTAATATTTAAATAATTTAAATCCATAATTAGCTGCGCGAAATGGGGGTATGTTATCATACCATAACGCAAAAAACTAATAAACCAGTATCCTTTAATAATAAAGAATACTATCTAAAAATAATGAATAAAAGTAGTATAAGTTGCTAAATTCTAAACTATTTTATTACTAAGTTAAAATAATTCTTAACACTTAGGTTAAATGGGTTTACCTATACAGTTAGCGTATCTACTCCCTGCTGCGTAAGCGAGCAAGCTTCCCTTCGGACTTCGACTACGTTAAAAGTTAAAAAATTCTATTTTTTTTTTTTACGAAGTCATTGCTTTATACCTAAAAATGCGCTAGCCTCCGGCTCGCTAAGCAGTCTTGGCCACTAATCCGAAGGATAAGACTTCGTGAGGGGGCCAGCCACGCTAGCGTATAGATGGTAGGGTAAATATGTTCCATAGAGGTCAGAGCTCGCTTCTCTAAGAGGCTATAGCTTAATAGGTAAAGCATGCTGCTCATGACAGTACCACTAAGTGTTCAAGTCACTTTAGCCTTAATCCGAATGGTGAAATTGGTATACACAACAAGTTTAAGCTTTGTCGGTTAGCAGCCGTGAAGGTTCGAGTCCTTTTTCGGATACCGAGATATAGATTTTATTAATAGAGAATATTCCCGCGCTGGCATACTTCTATACTTCTAACGAAGTATAGAAGTATAGAAGTATGGAGCATAAAAAAATATATTTTTTTTTATAAGGCCGCGTAGCGGCCTGGGTAGCTTCACTAGAGGTAATAATATCTAAGTTAATATATTACTTTTAATTTTTCTATACAGAAAAATCGCACGAAGGCGAGGGAGATATACTGTTATATTTTTTGTTATTTATTCTCTTTTGTAGCATATAGCTTAGGTAATAGCAGCAGTTACTTGGATTTATTTTGTTCTTTATTCTCTTGAATATCTTATATAGACAGTGACCACATGATTCGTATGCTATGTAGATTTTTTTGGTTTTTCTTCGTATAAGCTTTTTTCATATAAACTCTGGAGGTTTAACTACGTAGTGGTTTTCCATTTACGAAGCCCTTGCTTTTTTAGTTATAAATATAATAATAAGATTACCCTTTACGTAGTACGTAGTTTTATTTATTTATTAATTTTTTGCTGACGTAGTATCATAAAAATGCGCTACTACGTAACGCAGCTTAATGGTTGTAGCACTAAAAAGTAAGATTTATTATACGATGTGTAAATATTAGCCTTAAATAATCTTAGGTTATACTTAAACCTGATCCTTTTATTAAAGAAACTTTAAATTCTAGTGGTTATACGGCTGTTTGATCTATTTTTCATGCGTGCGTGCGTGCGTGCGTGCGTGCGAAGCCGCCGCCGCCGCCGCCGCGCGGGTTCTATATTAGTAATTGTAAATGCGCAATTAGCAATAAAGGAAACGGATCACACTTTAAGTGATCTGGCCTCCGGTTCGCGGAGCAGTCCTGGCTTCTTATCCGAAGGATAAGACTTCGTGAGGGGGCCAGCCACGCTAGCGCTGCAGGGGGTGCTTCTAATCCTAATTCTAATCCTAATCCTAATCCTAAGGATATGGATATATATAAGAGAAAGGAAAAAAAAATAAACCTAATAAGGTTTAAATCTTATTTTTATATAGCTGATTAGGCTTCGCACCAAAGGGGACATGGTTTAATGGTAAAACTGTAACTTTGCAAGTTATTAATTTGAGTTCGATTCTCAATGTCTCCATTAGTGATATAATTTTCATAAAATTCTATGGTTTTAATTATAACTTGTAACTCCTTACGAAGTAGGCTTATTTATAAAGTTAAATAAATTAATATTTGTTATAGGTCTTAGATTTAGCTTGAGAAGCTCAATTGGTAGAGCAGAGAATTGAAGATTCTTTGGTTGTAGGTTCAAATCCTATCTCAGGCAATAAAGGTAATGATGGAATTGGTAGACATGAACAGCTTAGACCTGTTTGAATTTAAAAAATTTTATCCGTTCAAGTCGGATTTACCTTATATGTTGTGGACTAATAAAATAAATAAAAAAAAAAATAACTAAGTTTAAGTATAGATTAACGTAGTCCAAAAATTATTAGTGGTATAGTTACTAACTAACGACTTAAGGTAGTTTTAATTGGTTCGAACCCAATCGTTTCTAATTACAGATCTATTTTATCGAATTATTACTGCGAACATTACCCTTTTAACGTTAGAAACGAAAGGGAATATACTCGGTTTACCGGATCTAGGGGCGTTGTACTTGACCTGAAAATATTCTCATATAAGTAAGTCTGAGCCTGCTGTTATTTACAATACCGGGATATATTCTATCCGTAAGGTTA
This sequence comes from Rosellinia necatrix, assembly GCA_021209875.1. NCBI lineage: Eukaryota > Fungi > Ascomycota > Sordariomycetes > Xylariales > Xylariaceae > Rosellinia > Rosellinia necatrix. The sequence goes on from JAGYVD010000012.1 coordinate 86,085, forward strand.
GTTTAAAGATAGGTTGTATAAAAAGGGTGCATAACTTAAAGGCTGAACATAGCCATTTAATTACTTATACTAGAGATAATTTGGTTTTCTGGCTACGCAGAAGTCGCTGGACTTTTTAGATTGATTTAGAGGTTTTACGGATGCTGAGCAAGGAGGTTGTCTTCTTGTATCTCCAAATAAAGCGTCAAGGGCCTTGGCCCGCAGACGCGGCGCCTCGCCTTCGTGCGATTTTTCTGTATAGAAAAATTAATAAAAAAAAATATATTTTTTTTTATGCGAAGCGCGGCTAGTTCTTTTACTTTTAAATTTAAAATTAAACTTCACATAGATGATCTAAATGTTTTAAATTTTATAAAAGATAATTTAAATATAGGAAAAGTTATTGTTAGTCAAAGCAAACCAAAAGCTATTTTCGAGGTTAATCGCTCCGCACAAAGTGAAATTGCAGTTATTGTGTCGATTTTATCGGCTCCGCAGCCTAGGTCCCTGCTATGCAGGGATACCGTAGGGCTAAATATAACTTAAACAGTACAAAACATCTTACGTAGTAATTTTTTGGATTTTTCACGTGCATTCTACGGAGTACGGAGTACGGAGTTAATATACTACCCCCTGCTGGCCCTGGTGAGGAAAATAATAGCGGTGAAGCTCGTAATGAAGTAAATAATTATATAGAAAGTAATAGAGAAAATATGAATTCTAGTAGATCTAATTTTAATTTACCAGAAAACCATGAAATAAATATAACTTCTTATTGATTACTAGGTTTCGTATAAGGACTTCGTAGACGGTTCTTTTTATTTTGAATCTCATAACTACGTAGAATGCTTTATTATTAGGTATTAAACAGAAAGGTAATAAAGATTTATTAGTTGAAATACAAAACTTTTTTTACAATTTCGCCATAGTTAAAAGTAATTTAAGCCGCGCGCCGCGCCAGCGGTGCAAGGCACCTCGGCGCTATAATAAAGAAGGCGATATAAGAATTAACATGAAAGAGAAAGGTCTGTTTCTTTTAAGTGTAAAAGGTATGTATTTTTTAGATTCTGTGGTAATTCCTTTATTTGATGGTGTCACATGACAAAGTAAAAATTATCAGGGTTGCTGTGATTGAAAAGTTCTCTTAAATATTTTTAAGTTAGGGATTCTGCCAGAAGGTAAACACTTAATAAGCCGTATTATAAGTCAAATGAATAAGAATCGTTTGCCTACCTCGAAGTCTCCTAAAATAGATAGAGATCTATTGTTATCTGAAATAGCGTCGAGGGCCTTGGCCCTCGCCTAAACGCGATTTTTCTGTATAGAAAATTAAAAATATATTTGTTTTTTTTATGCGTGCGTGCGTGCGTGCGTGCGTGCGAAGCCGCCGCCGCCGCCGCCGCGCGGACGCGGCCTGGCGGCTAATTTAGTAAAGGACTCTTCTCGTTCTAATTATGAAATAAAAGAAGGAAGAACTTTTATCAAGTCATTAGGGAAGTATCGAACGAATACTAGACCTATAGTTGTACAATTATTAAAGGTTTCTAATTAAAATTTTGTTCATTCTTTTGACTCTAAAGTTAAGCTTGCTAAAAATTTAAACGTATCATATCCTACAGCCCATAATAGGTTATCTTCAGGTTCTAGTTTTATTTTTTAAGATAAAGAGGTTTATATATGTAAAAAGGAAAAATAATAAAGTTACTTTTTATAAAAGTAAATGTAAAATATGTTGTGGACTAATCGGGTAAGTCATAAATTTTTGGTATTTATTATTGAGTGTTCGAGTCACTCCAACATAAGCTATTAATTTAACACTATCCGTTTTAATATTCAGCCCGCTAGCCTCCGGCTCGCTAAGCAGTCCGGGCTTCTAATCCAAAGGATAAGACTTCGTGAGGTGGTCAGCCACGCTTCACGAAGTCCGAAGGACTTCGACTACGTTAGTAGCATAAAAAAAAAATTGTTTTTTTTTTTGTCCAGGCTTCGCAGACCCAGGTCCAAATACCCGGGGGCTGGATCGACTTTGCAGGGGCCCTGGGGAAAGAATAAATCTAAAATAACCCAAAAAATTTTTTAGAAAGGCATAAAGTTAATTATAGAGTTCCATAATAACGGCATTGTTAATAAGGAATCATATAAACCAGATATCACTGGACTTCGTAAGTAGAATCTTCAAAACACACGCTAAAAATTTTAACTCTACAAGAATGCGTCGCTGCTGCTGCGAAGCCAGCCAGCAGCGGTGAAAAATATAAATGACACCATAAAGAATAATTAAAAAAAGGCGGTTTTAGGTTGTCTGAGTTAACAGTATTGAGGTTAAATTAAATTAAAAAATACTCCGTAGGATGATGTAGCTCAATAGGTAGAGCACTTGAGTGTGGGTCAAGCTGTTCCCTGTTCGAGTCAGGGCATTATCCCTAATAAAGATAAACCTTATATAATTTTCGCAACTACGTACTGCGTACTACGTAAGTGGCGAAATACTAATCTAGTATCTTTTTTATAATTATTATATTTAATCAGGGCCTTCACACACTTTGTAGCACAGCTTACGTAGTAGCACAAAAATTCCATTTTATATAAATTTCCTTATTTCATTACAGGTTTCGTAGGCTTAGACGGTTAATTTAATTGTATAATTTATAAAAAATCTTTAGTAAATGTGGGTTTAAGAGTTCTAGTCGTTTTTGCTATTAGTCTTCATTCATTTACCTTTTTAGTGCTGCATACTTTGTTAGCCAGCGAATATTTCTTTGAAGGTATTGGTAATTTTAATAAAGATAGTGAAGATTCTTTTCAATTTGCTATTACTAAGTAAGATGTAATTATTACGTATTTTGATCATTATAATTTTATAACTCAAAAAAAGCAAACTTTATGCAATAAATATAAGATATTAGACATAATAGTTTACAAGGAATACTAAATATTCAGGCTTCTATCTACAAAGGTTAAAAGCCTTTCAAATTACTATACCTATAGTTAAACCTTTAGTATAAAATCCAGTAGTACCATACCTTTATTGAAGGGTAGGGTTTACTGCAGGTGAAGGATGTTTCCATATAAATACCGCTTGCGCAAAAAAAGACCTACGCGCATTTTGTGGCGCAGGTAATTTATTTAACACTACATATAAGAGATTAAAATCAGGTTGCATATTTTGATTGCTTTACGTAGTCTAATCCTAAGGATATGGATAGGGATAAGGAGGCGAGTATACGGGCCAAGGCCCTGGACACTTTAAAGATTTATGAGATGCAATTCGTATAGTAAAAGATAAGCATCATCTTACTCATTAACATATCCGCTTCGCACATGATGTGAATCATAAGCATATGCATAAGTGTAGTAGATTTATTAAATAGTGGCTCAGTATGTTCTCGGTCAAGTCCAGGTATTTAGCCTTAAACAAACTAAATTATTTATATAACTATTATTTGTAAAATCAGGATAGTTTAAAGGTAAAACCTTAATTTCATGCATTAAAGATGAGAATTCGATTTTCTCTCCTGGTTGAGTCCGAGGTTAGGTCTCTTTAAATAAATATATAATTTATATTATGATAACTTTATCTATATTATGTTTATTATTTTCTAATGCCGTCACTTTAAGACGAGATATGGCTATACTTTTTAATAGAATAGCTATTATTGCTTTAATCTATTGCTTTTTACATGAAATAGTGAGTTTATCTCTTATAAATAAAGGGATTGGTTTACACGGAGGTTTACTTCATGTAACTAATATAACTCAAATATTTCATATATTTGTTTTTTTAGTTTGCGTATTAATATTACAACTTACTAGTTTTTTTCCTAGAAAAGTTTGAGTTAAAGAACATTCATCCTTAAAAGATTTATTATTTAATAAATTTATATTCTATAGAACAAAAATTATAAATAAAATGGGAGAACATTTAAAGATTATAGAATACCCTGCCCAGCAGCTTGGGAAATTGCTATCATTGTGGGGAAAACTGCCAAATTCCGGGGAAGTCCTAAAGCTTTTGATACCAAATCTGGAAAAAATTTTCCGCGGTGGATGAATTAATTACTCATGTATGGTAACAAGTCAAAAGATGGCTCTTCACTTGTATTCGTTAAGGTACAGTAATGACGAGTTGTATCACTCAAGGGCCGTCGAGACACAATCTCGAGAAATGGATAATCGCGGATCTAAGTCTAATAAAAGTAACGCTTTATTTGTAAAAGAGCAACGAGTAGACGGTAGTTGATTATTAAATACTCAGAGATTTAATAATTTAAGGTGTACTCTAAGAGGGTTCGAAAGAATAACCTTATATGGAATCCCTTCTATTAAAATTCTAAATAAAAAACTATATTCAACAATTAAGGATTCAAAAAACCTTATACAAAAATTACCGGCTCCGCACCCCTGGTACCGTTTAGGAGACCGTAGGGCTAAAGACCAAAATATTTTTAATTTAAACCCTTGATTCTTAACAGGTTTCACAGACGGGGATGGTTCATTTGCTGTTTCTATCACTAAGAAAAAATCCGGTACAGGCTGAAAAATTGTACCCTTATTTACTATAGGGTTAGACCTCAAAGATCTAGATCTTTTAGTACAAATAAAAGCTTTTTTTAAAACAGGTAATATTTGTACTAGTAAAAGAGGGATAGTATACTACACTGTAGGTTCTGTAAAAGATTTAATAAAGTATATCTTACCTCATTTCGATAAATATCCTTTAGTTACTCTTAAACTAAAAGATTATCTTTTATTTAAGGAAATAATCCTTCTTATGGAAAAAGGGGAACATAACTCCTTACCTGGTTTATTAAAAATCTTTTCATTAAAAGCTAATTTAAATAAAGGATTACCGGATATAGTAAAAGCGGAATTTCCAGATATTACCCCTTCTGCTCTACCGGAATTTAAGATACCTTTTGACTTTAATCCTCTTTGATTATCCGGATTTATAACCGCCGAAGGATCTTTCTTTATTTCTATCTATGCCAATGAGAAAAGAAAAGCTGGGTACGCAGTAAGTTTAGTTTTTTCTTTAAGTCAACACATTAAAGATATAGAGTTACTAGAAAGACTAGCTAAATACCTAGAGTGTGGGGTAATCAGGAAAGCCGGTAGTCGTGAAACCGCGGAATGAGTTATCACTAAGTCTGATTATATTAAGCTAAAATTAATTCCATTCTTAACAAAATATACTCTTTCGGGGTTAAAACTTTTAGATTTCGAGAGATTTAAAAAAGCCCATTTTTTAATAGAGGAAAAAATACACTTAACTTCAGATGGTATTACGTTAATAAAAGCTATTAAAGATGCAATGTATAAAAGGTAATTGTGTACAGAGGCCCTTCTAATCAGGTCCCGAAGGATAACTTCGTACTTCGTACTACTAATCAGGTCCCAAAGGATAAGGAGTGATATATAGATTAATTTAGAATTTGTTAGATAAATCCAGTTTACCTCGTTAATTTTATTATTTGTAATTAGTGGTGCAATTTTTTTAATGTCTACTAATGATTTAGTTTCTATTTTTTTATCAATAGAGTTACAAAGTTATGGCTTATATCTGTTAAGTACAATTTATAGAAATTCAGAATTAGCTACCACAGGAGGTTTAATTTATTTTTTATTAGGTGGTTTAAGTTCATGTTTTATCGTGCGCTTCTGTGCTGATTATTATCATGCAAGTATACATTGTAGATATTATCCTTATATATCTCCGGCAAGGGAGTTAGGTAGTGGGGAAAGCTCATTGCTGAACTTAGCATCTCCCCATAAAGCAAGGTACGGGTTGAAACAGATAAATCTAAGAACCTTGCGAGCCGAGTTATCCATGAATAAAGCTAAACTGCTTGAATTTAATCTACTAGGGTCCTTAACATGAGGGATTTGTCGTATCTGTTATAAGACATATATATTGTGCAGCATTTTGGGATGAAGAATACTGCAAAAGGATCAATATAACCGGGTTACAATAAGCAATCTTAACGTAGAGAGTTGAAATTCTAAAGATAACATAAAGATAATAATCGGAACTGGAGGATTGCCTAAAGTTCAAAAGAACCATGGTAACAGAGGAGTCATAATACCAATAACGGGAAGGACTCCAGCAGTAGGTATCTGCAATTTTTCGACGATTGCTGACGGTGTCAGTACGGTTTCAACCGACGGTCTAAGAAAAATACAGAAAATTAATGAATTATGCAGAGAAAGGGAAGATTTTATTGTTTCGGACAAACTGTATAATATATTATACGATAAAGAACTATACTATGTAGCATATCAAAAACTAAAAAGTAATCCTGGTAACTTGACTCCAGGGATCAATCCGACTACATTAGATGGATTATCTGAAGAAGTAATACTGGAAATAATCTCCAAAATAAAGGATGAATCATTTCAGTTTAGTCCCGGTAGAAGAGTTTGCATCCCTAAAGCTTACGGTGGAGAAAGGCCTCTTACAATTGCCCCTCCTAGAGACAAACTAGTACAAGAATGTATGAGAATGATTTTAGAAGCAATATACGAACCTAGTTTCCACGCGAGAAGTCACGGATTTAGACCCAACCTAAGTTGTCACTCAGCCCTAAAAGAAGTTCGTCGAAAATTAGGAATGGCAAGATGATTCATTGAAGGGGATATATCTAAATGTTTTGATTCCTTAGACCATGAAAAATTAATGAACATCCTGGGGGAGCGAATCAAAGATAGAAGATTCCTCGATTTAGTGCGTAAAGCCCTAAGAGCCGGATACATGGAATTCAGAAGATATTCCCACTCTGTAGTCGGAACACCTCAGGGATCAATAATTAGCCCAATACTAGCCAATATATTCCTTGACAAACTGGATCGTTACATTGATACCGTTAGAGAAGAATTCAATGTAGGTAACAAAGCTACGATAAACCCAGAATACAAACGTTTAAGCAGTAAAAAGGAAAGAACGGACTCAGTGGAAGAAAAGAAAAACATCCGCAAAATATTACTAATAACACCTTCCAAATTACATATTGATCCAAATGCTTCGCACAAAAAGCTGGAATATATAAGATATGCAGATGACTGGATAATAGGTGTTAGAGGATCTTTGGAAGACTGTAGGATCATAGTAAATAAAATCGACAAATTTATCAATGAGGAGTTGAATTTAGACTTATCGAAAGAAAAGACGAAAATCACCAACGCTGGTAAAGAAGTTGCAAAGTTCTTATCTGTTGACATTCACAGAAAAACACATCGAACATACAGAAATAATAATGGAATAATCCGTAGGAATGTCAACAATCTCCGTCTAGCAGCCCCTATCCAACACATCTCGAAAAAATTACAGACATATGGATTCTTGAAAGGGAACATTCCTTATCCTAAATTTAAATGAATGAATGAAGATAAAGATGCTATCATCCTACTATACAATTCAATATATAGAGGGATTGTTAACTACTACCGATTCACAGATAATTTTAATGAATTATCATCAAAAATCTATTTTATACTTAAGAACTCGTGTGCTAGACTACTCGCGGCAAAATTTAAAACTACTCAAGGAAAAATCTATAAGAAATACGGTAAGAACCTTAAAGGTGGGTATAAACATCCTTTTATAGATATTACCTTGGGAATAAGAACAAACGCGTTCTCTATAAAATCCAAAGACACATTAATTAGATTTAACGCGGAAGGTATGTCGAAAGCCAGCTTGGAGGGACTAGCATGTACAGTATGTGAATCAGAATATCGTGTAGAAATGCATCATATCAGAAGGATGAAGGATCTTGATCAAAAAAAAAAGCCTGATGGACAGACTTATGATAAAGAAGAGAAGGAAACAGATACCTCTTGGTCGGAAATGTCATATGGCTTAACACAACAATAAGAAAGAACAACAATAAAAAAAAAACATTCCCTACCATCTAATTAGTAATTAATTTCAGGCCTATTGTGGAGAGCCGTATGATGGGAAACTATCACGTACGGTTCGGGAAAGGGGCATATAGTTGGTAAAAGACTATATGCTCTAGTTCATCTATTAGGATCTGCATTATTATATGCAAATTCAGGTACAACTAATATGGACGGTTTATACATTATAACTAGTATAAGTGATAATATAAATTCTTGATATAAACCTTATTATATAAACCACTCTTTACTTATTTTTAGTATAGGATTCTTATTTAAAGTTAGTGCTGCACCTTTTCATTTTTGATCTCCTGAAGTTTATGACGCAATACCCACAATAGTTACTACTTTTGTAGCTATAATCGCTAAAATATCTATCTTTATTTTATTATTAGAAATTGTGTATTTTACAAGTAATTCTTTTTCTGAATTTAATTGAACTTTTGGTTTGTTAATGAGTTCTTTATTATCCTTAATAATAGGAACAGTAGTAGGTTTAACACAGTTTAGAATTAAAAGATTATTGGCATATAGCACTATTAGTCATGTAGGTTTTATATTATTAGCTTTAAGTATAACAAGCATAGAATCAATACAAGCTTTTGTGTTCTATTTAATGCAATACTCAATAAGTAATTTAAATGCATTTATTATATTAGTGGCCATAGGATTTTCTTTTTATTTTTATGTTACAGATAATAAAGAACATAAAGAATTATTAGATAAAAACAATTCTCCTGTTTTGAGGTGTGGGAAACCTCTGTTAAGGGATTTATGGCCAAACTCCGGGGAAGTCCTAAAGCTTCTGAAACCAAGCCTCAATCGAAAGGTTGGCGGTGGATGAATTAATCACTCATGTATGGTAATAGGTCAGAAGATAATCGAAAGAGCAATGGAATACCGTGGATCTAAATCAGTGTTATGTGAAAATATCGCTGTAAAAGAGCAACGAGTAGACGGTCATAGATGTGTGAATTTAACATTCTTAACACATTTAAGGTATGCTCTAATGGGTTTCGAAAGGAACTATCAAATCAGAATCCCTTCTAACCACTTAATTACATTAAGAAGATCATATACTTCTTTATCTACAAATTTAGATACTATACCTAAATTAAATAATTTAAATCCTTGATTTTTAACTGGTTTTTCTGACGGTGAATCTAGTTTTACTGTAAGAATATTTAAAAGTAAGACATCAAAAATAGGCTGAACTATACAACCTGTTTTCCAAATTGGCTTACACAAAAAAGATTTGAATTTATTAAAAAAAATTCAAGAATTTTTAGGTGTAGGAGAAATTTACCATAAAGAAGAATCTAGTAATTATATGGTACAATCTTCAAAAGGTATAAAGGTTATTATAGATCATTTTGAAAAATATCCCCTTTTAACTAAAAAACGTGAAGATTTCAATTTATTTTCACAAATAGTTACTTTGATAAATCAAAAAGAACATTTAACTCTTTCTGGTTTACATAAAATTGTATCTCTAAGAGCTTCTCTGAATGCAGGTCTTTCTTCATTATTGAAAACAGCCTTTCCTGATGTTATACCAGCTATAAGACCATCGCGTTCTGATGTAATTTTATTAAATTCAAAAATCGATCCTAATTGATTGGTAGGATTTACAGATGCTGAAGGGTGTTTTAGTATTAGAATTACTAAATCAACAACAAAAATAGGACTTCAGGTACAACTAAGATATCAAATAACTCAACATTCTATAGATAAAATATTTATGAATAGTTTAGTTAATTTTTGAGGTTGTGGTAAAGTCTTTTTAAGATTTAAAGAAAAGAAAGTTGATTTTCAAATTTTAAAATTTAAAGATTTAACCGAAAAAGTTATTCCATTGTTTCAAAATATACCTTTACAAGGTATAAAACAGCAAGATTTTGTAGATTTTTGTAAAGCAGTAGAAATAATGAAAGAAAAAGGACATTTAACTCATGAAGGGTTAAATCAAATATCTCTATTAAAAAATGGTATGAATAGAGGTAGAGAATTTGAATAGAGGTAGTGCCCCGACTTCGTACGAAGTCGGACGCATAAAAAAAATATGTTTTTTTATTAGCCACTGCGAGGTTGTGACCTGCTTCTAATCCTTTGGATAAGGAGAATCTTAAAAAAGAATCTTTAGGATTCTTTTTTATTTCTTTTCTTGTGTATATGTAAAATGTAATTATTTATATGATAAATCTGACCACCGTGATTCAATTAATTAGTCAATTAAAAGGATATTTTTATGTTAACCCTATTTTAGCTTTAAGTTTAGCTATTACTATATTTTCTTTTGTAGGTGTTCCACCTTTAGTTGGATTTTTTGCTAAACAGATGGTATTAAGTGCTGCTTTAGATAGTGGTTATGTTTTTTTATCTTTAGTCGCAATATTAACTAGCGTAGTAGGTGCAGTTTATTACCTTAATATTATAAAAGAAATTTTCTTTTATAAACCTGAATATAAAATAAATTCCTTATTAAAAACTAGAATATTATTAGGTTATATTTATAATAATAACGGTGTTTTAATAAAAAATTTAGATTTAAAATATAATAATATAGTTATGTCAAGTCCTATCTCTATAACAATATCTAGTATAACTTTAATAATATTATTATTTATATTTATGAATAAAGAATGATTAAGTATGGGTACTATATTGGTACAGATTTTATTTAATAATTAAATGAGCAGTATGACTTTTTTCTTTTTATTTGTATCTATATTAGCTTTAGTTTTTTTAATAGTTAATTTGTTTTTAGCTCCTCACAACCCTAAGAATTGAATAGGGAAATCAATAATTTGGGGTAAATTGCCAAACTCCGGGAACTCCCTAAAGCTTCTGGTACCAAGCCTTATATGAAAATATATTGGTGGCTGAAGTAATTACTTAGGTATGGTAACAAGTCAGAAGATATACGAAAGTTTAATGGGTAATCGTGGATCTAAGTCAAATAAAATTAACACTTTATTTGTAAAAGAGCAACGAGTAGATGGTAGTTACATTGGATATTTAAATAAAAAAAATAATTCCATGTTAAAGTGTACTCTAGTGGGCTTCGAAAGAAGTTATCAAGTCAAAATCCCTTCTAACCCTATAAATTTAACAAGGAATTTTTCTATGCTAGAATCTAAACTAGATCCTTCATACGTTACTGGATTTACAGACGGTGAAGGTTCTTTTATATTAACAATAATAAAAGATAATAAATACAAATTAGGTTGGCGTGTAGCATGTAGATTTGTAATAAGCTTACATAAAAAAGACTTAATATTATTAAATAGTATTAAAAACTTTTTTAAAACTGGTAATGTTTTTCTTAGGGGTATAGATGCTTCACAATATCGTGTTGAATCTTTAAAAGGTTTAGATATTATAATTAACCATTTTGATAAATATCCTTTAAAAACTAAAAAACAAGCAGATTATATGTTATTTAAGTTAGCTTATAATTTAATTAAAAGCAAAAGTCATCTTACAAAAGATGGATTATCAAAGCTTGTTGCTTTAAAGGCTGTTATGAATAATGGTTGAAATGATGAATTAAGAATTGCTTTTCCTGACATTATTCCTGTATTAAGACCTGAAACTCTATTATTTAAAAATATAGATCCTTTTTGATTAGCAGGATTTACTGATGCCGAAGGTTGCTTTAGTGTTGTAATATTTAAATCTAAAACATCTAAATTCGGTGAAGCAGTGAAATTAAGTTTTATTTTAACTCAAAGTCTTAGAGACGAGTTTTTAATCAAAAGTTTAATTGAATATTTAGGATGTGGTTATACAAGTTTAGATGATAGAGGAACAATTGAATTTAAAGTATCTGATTTTTCTAGCATAAGAAATATTATTATTCCATTTTTCGTTAAATATCATTTACATGGTAATAAAAGTTTAGATTTTTCAGATTTTAGTTTAGTTGTATCATTAATGGAAAATAAAAAACATTTAACCAAAGAAGGTTTAGATGAAATAAAAAAAATCCGTACTAGAATGAATACAAATAGAAAACAATAGTTTAATATAAATCCCCTCGCCTAAAAGTCCATGCGATTTTTCTGTATAGAAAAATTAATAAAAAATATATTTTTTTTATAAGGCCGCTAGGCGGCCTGGGTAGCTTCGCTAAGGGACCGGGACCGGGACCGGGACCGGGACCGGGACCGGGACCGGGACCGGGACCGGGACCGGGACCGGGACCGGGACCGGGACCGGGACCCGGTGTTAATTTATAGGTATGAGAAATTTGACTCCAACGTATCAAGAAAAATATTCTATTTTTGAATGTGGTTTTCACAGTTTTTTAGGTCAAAATAGAACACAATTTGGTATTAAATTCTTTATGTTTGGATTCATTTATTTATTATTGGATTTAGAAATTCTTTTAATTTTCCCTTTTGCTTCAAGTGAATATGTAAATAGTATTTATGGTTTATCAATGGTATTAATTTTTACATTAATATTAACTTTAGGATTTACATATGAAATAGCAAAAAATGCATTAAAAATAGAAAGTAGACAAGTTAGATTTGATTTATTAAAAAAATCAAATGAGGTTACAGAACTATTAGGTAAAACTTCTGACTTTTCTAAGCTTGAGTGCGTACTAAAAAATATAAATAATTCTCCTGGATCTAATAATTTAGATAACTCTTTAAATAATTCTTCTGAATCAAAAATTTTAAATAACTCTTTAAATCATCATTTAAAGAAATATTACTTAAAAATAGTTAATGCAAAGGGTCATTACTTGTATACGGAAGATGGCAGAGAAATTTTTGATGCCGCTTCAGGTGCAGCAGTCGCTTGTATAGGTTATGGTAACGAAAAAGTAATAGAAGCTATATGTGATAAATATAAACAAGGAGTTCATTATTTATCCACATCTTATTGAAAAGATGAGGATGTTTTAAAATTGAATGATTTTCTTTTAAAAAGTACAGAATATAAAATGTCGAAGGTCTTTATAACAGGGTCAGGTTCTGACGCAATAGAAGCTAGCATAAAGGTAGCTCGTCAATATTTTTTTGATATGGATAAAGAAACTCAACGTCATGTGATTATTGCTCGTGAAAATTCTTATCATGGTAATACTCTTGGTGCTTTGAGTGTGTCAAATTTTATTGTTAGACAAGAACCGTACTATCCTATTATGACGGACAATGTTGAACACATTAGTTCTTGTAATCCTTACCGTCAACAAATAGAAGGTGAATCCGATGCTGCCTTTATAGCTAGAAAAGCCCAGGAATTGGAAAATAAGATTAATGAAATAGGACCCGAGAAAGTTATGTGTTTTATAATGGAACCTGTCAGCGGAGCTGCACTTGGATGTGTTCCAGCTCCATTAGGCTATTTAAAAGCTATGCAAGAAGTTTGCCATAAGTATGGTGTTCTTTTAATTTTTGATGAAATTATGTGTGGCATGGGTAGAACTGGTACTTTACATGCATGAGAGGTAGAGGGTGTTGTACCTGATATAATAGTAATAGGTAAAGGACTTGCGGGTGGATATTTCCCTCTTTCGGCTATCTTAGTAAATACTAAAGTATGTGAAGGCTTGAAAACTCAAGAGTTTATTCATGGACATACCTTCGATGCCGTACCTGTGGGGGCGGTAGCTGCACTGATTGTTCAAGAAATTATTAAAAAATGGAATTTGCTAGAGAATGTATCTAAACAAGGAGTTTATTTACGGGATAGCTTAAAAGCTAAGTTAGGGGATCATCCCAATGTAGGAGACGTTAGAGGTATAGGTCTTTTTATTGGTATAGAATTAGTCAAAGACAAAACAACTAAGGAACCTTTCGATACCAATGTAGGGGTGGCTCAAATAATTGTTGACTTGGCTTTGTCAGAGTATAATATGACAATATATAAAGGAACTGGCGGAGCAGATGGGTTAAATGGGGATCATATTATGATTCAGCCGCCTTTTACCATTACAGCCAAAGATGTGGATCATATAGTAGAAGTGGTCACAGCTGTAATTGAAAGAGTTTTCGAGTAAATTAATGAATAATTTAAGGATAGACCTCTTTTTATTTCATATATAAGTTAATTTATATTAATTTATACTTGATAAATTACGATGTGCCTTAAGAAATATAGTGCTAATCTATTACTAGAAAAAGATTTTATATGAGCTTAATTTGTTGTAATATTTGCTCTTGTATATGGGACTCTATCGTAAAGTTATTAATCCTATAAGGTTACATAACTTATCAGTAAAAGTACTAGATATTAAACTGTATATAAAAGAATATCAAAATTATGATGTTCTTATTAGGTTAACTAAATATTAATACTTTTAAATTAAATAAATTTTATTTTTAAAATAATCTAGTTTTATAAAAACTCGTTAAATATTATATATAGGTTTAAGGTTAAATACTTTTATATAAGGAATTTTTATGCTATTATTCCACTTAATTATCTATGATCCAAGTAGCAAAAATAATAGGTACAGGTTTAGCAACTACTGGTTTAATTGGAGCAGGAGTAGGTATTGGTGTAGTTTTTGGTGCATTAATTCTAGGAGTTGCTAGAAATCCTTCATTAAGAGGTCAATTATTTTCATACGCTATTTTAGGTTTTGCTTTCTCAGAAGCTACTGGATTAAGCAAATAGTTCAGTATAAAAAGGGTGAATTGCGAGAAGTACTTCGTTAAGTGGAAGTTAATTCGCAGCGAAACTTAATCATATGTAAATATATTTAAAGATTAAGTACGTTCAACGACTAACAGATGAGTAACATAACAATAATTCTGTCTAGAGTGCCCTACATTTTAATTTTAAGGTTTTTCTTAAATAAAATGCAAGATATAGTCTGATCAAGAAAGTGATTTCTTGAATAAGGTTAAACCCTTATAACACTATATAATGTATTAAAAACGCTTAAATTTTATTATTTTTATACTACTTATCTAATTTTTTTTTCAGGTATATTACTTTCATCTAATATGAATAATATATCAGTAAAGGTTAATAATAACGATTCAGAGTCTAATAGTAATAAATATATAAAAAGATTTATAAAATATTATAATGACCCTGTAAATCAAAGAAATATAATTCGTAAAGATAATAATGGGAAAATAGGTATTTATGCTTGAGAAAATAATATAAATAATAAAGTGTATATAGGTAGTGGAGATCCTTTATACACTAGACTTTGTGACTATTATCAACCATGATACTTAATTTCTCGTAGTAATTTACATATTGTAAGAGCTATGAATAAATATACAATGGCTAATTTTAGTTTATATATACTGGAATATACAAACTCTGAGGATATTATATCTTGTGAGCAAAATTGAATCAATAGTATTCATCCTGAATATAATATAAACCCACAAGCAGGTAATAGCAAAGGTTACAAACATACCGGCGAATCTTTAGAAAAAATGCGAAATCTTGCATTAGGTAGAACACATACAGAAGAGGTTAAACACCTTATGAGTGATAATCGGAAAGGTGAAAATAACCCCTTCTTTGGTAAGAAACATAAATCAGAAGTTCTAGATAGATTTAGAGAAATAGCATTAAATAGAGAATATTTACCTGTTCCGGGCATAGAGGTAGAAATTACAGATATTGAAACTAGGATTACTACTGTATATACTTCAATACGACAAGCTGCGGCTTCTATTAACTCTGATATTAAAACTTTACTTCGTAGAGAAAAATCTCAAATTGAGAAAGGAATAAATACACCTTATAGAAAAAAGTATTTAATTAATATAAAGCGTATATAACTATATAGTATAACATAACCATGTATTTGCATTGATGATGGCATTCTTATTATTATATGTTGCGTAATTATTAAGATTAAGAGAAAAAAAAATGTTTACGGAGTAATCAAAAAAAAATGTTTAAATTATTTATATTAGGTTCAACCTTTATTATTACTAGTCTGTTATTTGTTTGGTTATTTGATAAAGAAATTTTCATTAATTTATCTTATGTTATTAATAAGAGCTGTTTCTTTAATGATATTATAGTTCCTGTTGTAGGTTATATATTTATATTATTAACTTTACTAGGGGTAAGTGGTCCCCGTTTATATTTAGAAATATGACCTCTTATTTTAAATATATTTTTAGAAATATATTTAAATAATAAGTTACGAGTTGAAAAGTATTTTAAGTGAATATTAGCTTTTTTTTTTATAATTCATCTATGTTTTAACACTCTTGTATTTACGATTTATGAGATAAACGTAATAGATTATTTGTTTAATTTTTTACCTTTTATTGGCTTAATAGGATTAGGTTATATTAACCCGGCTTTAGTTAAAAATGAGTTAATATTTAGATTTAATCTTTTTTCTATTCTGTTATCAATATGTTTTATTTTAGGGGTTTTCTTTTTTACGTTTATTTATATTTATGAACCTTACTATTTAAAAATTTATATTTCGTTGTTTTTTTTTTTTAGATTTATTTGTATAATATTAACCCTTGTTTATACTATTATTTATTGGGTTTATATCCCTTTAAAAAAGGAGAATCTAATTAAATTTGGTGTTTTGTTATTTAGCTTATTACTTGTTGGTACTTTATTTAACACAATAGGGAAATTATCATCATATATATTTTTAAATATGAAGAACCCAGTTCCTTACCTGTTTAAGAATAATTCTCTTTATACAGACCTGGAACATCCAAAAGTGGATTTTAATAAATTATATGATGAAATTTTACCAGGTAGAGATCTATCCAGTGAAGACTTATTGGTAATTAATGTTAATAATAATTATAAATGACCTAAGTCTTCTATATTTGATTTAATCGAACTTTCATGCTTAAAATATGTAAAGGTTAATGAAAATTTAGTTAAATTTAATTATCAAGGACATTTAGAAGGTAAATTACCTAAGATTAGTTTATTTAAAGGGTTTATTGCATTAGATCTAAATAAACATATAGCTAAGAGTTTTTTACTTTCAGATACTAGATTGTTTGATTTTTCCCCTTCTATTTGAAATACACGTCCTGAATTAATAAAAAATTATTATAGATACATCGAAGTTCCAGCTATTTATGAAAAGAATGGTTTTTGATGCTTTGATCTAAAATTAAATCACAGTGTAATACTTGTAAGATATGATCCTTATCTTCAAGAAGGTTTTAAGATTCAAAATTCTAATGGTAGAAGAGAAGTATATAGTTTTAAAGTAATTTTTCCCTATAAAGAATCAGGTTCGCTTTATAAAAAAATGAATATTATTAATAAATTAGCCAAAATTGAGTCTATTCTTTTGGACTCTTCTTTTGATAATCGTTATTTATTAGACATACCTAGAAGTTATTATTATAAAAATAAGGATAATTCTAGTATATTAGTAACCCTTCCTTTTAATATTCAAATCGCAAATTTAAATCCTCTTATTACGGACAGGCTTATTCTTAGACCTCTGAGTCTTTTAGATGCTGAGGCCTATAGTGAAATATTCAATGACCCAGAAAGTAATTGAAATAATAGCTTAACTTTTAGTAACCTTAGCGTAGCCTGGGCTGAATCGCAAATAAAGCGTAATATTAAGACTTATGAAGAAACAAATGCAAGTATTTCTTTAGGTGTATTTTTAAAGAATATGCAAGGGGGAGAAGGTGAATTAATAGGTGAAATGGAAGGATCATTATACACGGGACGTAGTGAATTTTTCCCTACTGTTTCTTACATATTAAAAAAAGAGTACTGGGGTAAAGGATACGGGAGCGAAACTTTAGAAGCATGAATAAATTATTATTTTAGTCTTCCAACCAGAGAAGTTGAGTTCAAACTACCTGTTAATTTTATCGAAGCTAAATATAAAAATAAGACAACTAATTTAATGAGTGTTACAACTTTTGATTTTAATTATAGAAGTATTAATTTGCTGAAAAAAATGGGGTTTAAATTATGGTACTTAAATCAAACTGTTTGGACAACAGAGGATAACTTAATCAGGCGTTTAGTGGAGAATAGGGGGTTTGATTTGCTGGAGCCTACAGGGTATAAAGTATATGATACACTTTTTACCTTTTGAATATATTTTGATAATAAATATATGGAAGAATTTAATATCTATGTTTATTGATTTTTCTTTTTATTAGCTAAAGATGAGCTATTTATTACTAAATGGTATAGTAATGATAATAATTGTAAGCCTCTTGAGTCTAATGGGTATCTACAAGGTAAATACAATCTTAAGGATAATAAAGATTTGCATATGTATGTATGAATATTATCTGAAGATGAATTTAGAAAAAAAAAAAGAGGTAATACATAAGGTATATTAATAAAAATCTACTTATTTAATTTTTTACGGGTTCGCACTCCATATCCTTTGGATTAGAAACCAAGGGATCGACTTCGTAAGGGTAAAAAAAGTGTGTTAGTTTAAAGGTAGAACATAGTAGTACGGTCACTATTGTATAAGTTCGAATCTTATATACACTTAAGGTTTAGAGGCGATTTATTATAAATTATTTTTATTAATTTGTAATAGGTTAAATTTAAGCCCCATCTTTATCTATGGCTCTATTTTTCGATATTAGTGTATGATCTATACAAATGTTTTTTTTTTATGAATTTAGAGATTTTTATTTTTATCTATTATGTTATTATGTAGCTTTTTTTTTAATATAAATATGGATGTTCCTACTCCTTGAGGTATTTATTTTCAAGATAGCGCAACTCCTCCTTCTAAGTGATCTGGTAAATCACTTTTATTGGGGATTAAATTACCAAACTCCGGAAAACCCTTAGAACTTCGAGTACCAAGCCACCCATGAAAATGGATAGGTGGATGAACTAATCACTCATGTATGGTAACAAGCTTGAAGGCTTCTGAAAAGAACGTAGGCAATCGCGGATCTAAGTCAGTAATAGGTGAAAGTATTACTGTAAAAGAGCAACGAGTAGACGGTAGTTGATGTGGGTGCGCAAGTTATCCATATTTAAGATGTACTCTAACGGGTTTCGAAAGAAATTATCAGATCAAAATCCGTACTACTCAATTAGTTAATAAAAGAAGTTATTCTACATCTTTCATTAATGATGCCAGAGATAGTAATAACCAGGGGACCTGTTTAATAATAGATCCTAATTTCTTAACAGGGTTCACAGACGCAGAAGGTTCATTTGTTTTAAGTATTACAAAAAGTAATACTGTTAGATCAGGTTGAATAATCAAACCAAGATTTCAAATACATTTACATAAAAAAGATTTATTTATCTTGGAAGCTATTCAAAAGTTTCTTGGTGTAGGTAAAGTATATATTCAAGGTACAAATTCAGCAGTAGAATACAGAGTATTCTCTATTAAAGAATTAGGGGTAGTTTTAGATCACTTTGATAAATTTCCTCTTATTTCCTATAAATATGGAGATTACTCTTTATTTAAACAAGCTTATCTATTATTAGTTAACCAAGAACATTTAGAACCTGAAGGTTTACGAAAAGTTATATCAATAAAAGCATCTATAAACAAAGGTTTATCTGAACCTTTAAAAGAAGCTTTCCCTGATGTAACACCTGCTGCAAGACCTGTAAGAGAAAATATTTTTATTTATGACCCCCAATGACTGGCTGGGTTTACTAGCGGAGAGGGATCATTTATGGTTAAGGTAAGAAAACCAAATGGTAACAGTAGAGCTGTTATTGAATTGGTCTTTCAAATAAATCAACATATTCGAGATAAACAACTAATGGTTTACATTGCTCAATATTTAGGATGTGGTAAAATATATAAACATTCTATGAATGCAGTAATGTATAGTGTATCCAAGACGTCTGACTTAACTGAAATAATTCTTCCTTTTTTTTTTAAATATCCTATATTAGGAATAAAAGCTTTGGATTTTAAAGACTTCTGTTCTGTATCTGCACTAATTAAAAGTAAAGCTCATTATACTAAAGAAGGACTAGATCAAATTTTTCATCTTAAAGCTAATATGAATACAGGTAGAGTTGATTACTAGCCCAGTAAATATAAACCCTACCTCGCCTAAGTGCGATTTTTCTGTATAGAAAAATTATAAAAAAAAATTCTATTTTTTTTTATTAAGCGTGCGTGCGTGCGAAGCCGCCGCCGCCGCCGCACGCACGCATAGAAAGGACGCTTAATAAAAATCGCCTCCTGCGGAGGCGAGCCAGCAGTGGTTTATGTAAATAGAAATATTATCTCTCCCTGCTTATAGTATTTTAACTAATTGAACGTTTAATTTGATTTTTTATGCAAATGGAGGGATTGGTTGAGTTGCATGATAATATTATGTATTATCTAGTTATAATATTATTTGCTGTGGCATGAATAATGTTATCTATAATTAGAAATTACGCTGAAACTAAGTCACCTATATCTCACAAGTATTTAAATCATGGTAAAATAGTGCCTACTCAAAAGTGTTTTAAGTTTAACAATAGATCAAATATAAATTATATACGTTTTTATAGTACAAAACCTTATTTAGATCTACCTCGCTTAGCTGTAAAATTTTACGATGATGCTTTTTCTGCACAAGCTAGGAAATTAATTATAAAGGATAATAAAAATAAATCTGGAATTTATAAATGAACCAATAAATTAACGAATGATATATATGTTGGGCAATCCTCCTCTAAGGAAAGGTTTACATGTCCACAACCTAAAGAAGATTTAAATAATTTTTATGAATGATTCACTGGATTAACAGATGGAGAAGGTTCATTCAATATTGGAATACGTAATACTCAAAATTTTGCATTTTCATTTCAGATTACTATGCATATAGATGAAGAAGACCTATTGAAGTTTATTCAACAAACCTTAGAGATAGGTAAGGTTTTTTTAAGTGGAAACACTGCTAGATTATCTGTTAATAGACGTGAAGATATATCTAATATAATAAGTATTTTTATAAAGTATCCGTTACAGTCAACTAAATACTTAAACTTTTTAAGTTTTAAAAAAGCTTTTGAGCTTTACGATAGTTCATCTATAAAATCTAAAGAATTATTTGAAGAAATTTCCAAAATTAAGGCTAATATGAATACCTTAAGAACTGATTTTAGTGAAATGGAAACTCTAAAATTTTCTATTACTCCTTCTTGAATATTAGGTTTTGTAGAAGGAGAAGGTTCTTTCACGGTCGCCAAGAGAGATTATACATTGTTATTTATTCTTGCTCAATCTGCTAAAGATTTACGTTTAATGGAAGAAGTACAAAACTTCTTTTTAAGTTTATGTAATGATCAATTTTATGGGAAATATGAAGATAAAGGCGTAAGACTTTATAGAGATACTAAAAGTAATACTGATGCTGTTTATCTAAGTATTGGTCGTGAAGATATTATAACTAAAATTATAATACCCTTTTTTGATTCTTTATCTTGACATAGTAAAAAGGAAAAAGATTATCAAGATTGAAAAACCATATTAAGATTAAAACAATTAGGTCTTCATTATACCGATGAAGGTATAAGAGTTATAAATCTTATATTAAATCAAATGAATTTAAAAAGATTATCTAGTTCAAATTCAGTTAAAGTAGATAAGGAATCTTTAAATAAATCTATTGTAAATTTATTAAATGGACCTTCTAATATAGAAACACATGAAGACGGTAGAATATTTGTCAAATCTTTAAATAGATACTTTAACCCTGCAGCTAGAGATAAAATTCAAGTAGAAGTTAAAGATGAAAGCGGACTAACTGTAAACATATTCGATTCTATTACTTCATGTGCAAAATATTATAATGTATCAAGAAGTACATTGCAATGAAAACTTAAAAATAACCAACTCGCTACAATTGATGTTAAAGATACAACTTATCGTGTTTTTATTACAACTGTTGCTGAAGAAAACCCAACTTCAGTAGCCTACGGGGGCACTAAAAGTAGAGAAGATCCGCCTACACATAATTCGTCAGATAAGGTTGATAGTAGCTCTTCCGTCTTTTATTCACTTCTGTCACAAGCACATTCCCAAGGTAGTAATCAAAAAAAGAATAGTTCAATAATTCAATCTCCTATTTATGTTTCAGAAAAATGTTCTAAAGAAGGGTTTAAAGTAATAGGTTGTTTTCAATCTGCTAAAAAGATTGCTAAAATTTTAGGAACTAGTACTAATGAGATTATAAAATTAAAAAATTCAGGGGAAATATATAAAGATAGATATAAATTTACTTAAATGATTGTTTATTATCTGGATTTGGATCTTTGGATACGAAGTTTTTTTTTACAATCAGCAGTAAAACTATGTTTAATTACGACGGTAAATAAAAACAAAAAAAAAAATAAACCGCTCCCTTTACGCTCATCTCCTTCTACTAATCTTCCTCCATCTAATGATCTACCCCCATCTCTTTCTCCATATCATTATTTATAAAAGGTGCAGGTCGACGAGTTGCTATATGTTGGAACATCTCCACGATCCACTTCCCATGGTTTGGATTCCGAAGATCAAAAAGAGCATCAAAGTGATAGTTCAGAGCTTCTGACCATAAATTATTTGTTGGTTGGCGCCCTCCCATATCATCGTTATGTATCGCTATAATCCCGTCAGGATAATTATGAGTGACCTCTGGGATTAGAGGAGAATCAAAATCTCCAGGGTAGATAGAGGGTTGCAAAAGGGATTTGCAACCCCACAAATGTTCATAATTTGGATTATTGCCGAGATGAGTCTGCCAATCCAACTCCCAAAAGGATATTTTGGTGCCAGCAATCACCACAAGATATCTCGTGGGATTTATATCGTTCAAGGAAGGGGCGACCGATTTGACAAGTTGGTGTAGGGCCTTGTAGGTACGGTCTCCGCCCGGTTTCTTGAATTCCATGCTCAACCATGGAATTAACTCGAGGCTTGAAATATTAAGGTCGATGGCTTCAACCGTATAGTCGGGTGTTAAGTTGGAGGCCGATTCTCTCTGCTCAGAGGTGAAAATCCAAAGATATTCTTGGGTATTATTTAGTAATACATGGTGGAGGAGGGTGATTCCAAAGGACGCGACCCGATGTTCTTGGAGTGGATCGTCGTCTTCGTTTACGAGGAGGCGATGCAAAGCGGCATTGACCGCGGGGTAGGGGTAATTAGCCATAGTGAAAAAGGTGATAGTTGTCTTGCGATGATGGCGTAGGTAAGGTAAGTTGCGTAGGATGGTAGCCGTGCGTAGGATGATTTGTTTACGAAATAGAAGATGAAGAGTGAGAGAATTCTTTGTCCTTATATGCTTTTTGGAAAGAGATAAACCTTGATAGTAATCGCTCCCTACAAAGGTGTTTGTTAGTAAACCGTCCTTACGTCCTTCCTTTCTTACGCCTCTTCCGTTATCTAACCTTCTAAGGATCCGTTATGATTCAGCGATCGTCAATCTAAGTGATTGGTGGCGGACAGGAAGCAAGTGGAGGCCTCTTCATGAGGGAGACATGTAACCTAAAATGAAACCGAGCGGCGGCTTCGCACGCACGCATGAAAAAGAGATAGCGTGATTTGATATGATTGAACCCAAAGATAAGTAAAAGTGGTGTAATATGGTCATGCGCCTGTATGGAGATAAGTAAAAGTGGTGTAATATGGTCATGCGCCTGTAGGGAGATAAAGGAAAGTGGTGTAATTCGCCCATACACCTGCTTGCGGTTAGGATGTCCTGCTGGTCATGCCCCTGTCGGGGCATGCAAGGCAAGGTTATGCGCTGGTTGGAGAGCATCAGGATGTGATCTCTAATCCAACCAACCAACCCAATAACCACCTTCCTCTCCTTCCTCCTTCCTTCCTCCTTCTTTTTTGATAGTGGAAAATGGATACGAGGGGGCGCTCCGCTCTAAATTATTCGATCACTTTTAGGAAGGAATATTGTCACATGCAGATCGCTGACAAGCCTTCCTAATTTACCGATCAGCTGCAAAGGATTTTACCAGGATCAGCTCATATGGATTTCCAATCCTATCTAATCCAATCCAATCCAGCTGACATGATAGTGAGATCCTGATTCAAGGATCGACGTTGATTCGGCGTCTGCTGGAGAATGACTACGTGTGTAGGGAAGTACGACAACGCATTCTTGGAAAGAAATACAAGGTATACGAGGTTGGGTGGATTGTACATCAATATAAAGGGTCTGATCTTGTTGATGGCGGTAGTGGCGGTCAATGACTCATGGTCTCATGATCAAGATGATGTTGGATGCTATAATGATCGAGTGGGTTGATTATCCTCCTTCTATATTTAGACTTTGATTTACATTTTCTTTGATTATTACCGATGCGGTTTGAAGAAGGAGAATAAGAAGAAGATTGTTAGCGATGCGATCTGATCATCTCCAAGATTTACAATAGATCTCTATGGTTCATGATAACATATAGTTATCTAAGGTTCCAGGTTACATGACTTCATGATCATCAAAAGCGGTCTAATATCATGAAAGAAGAAAGAAAGATTTATGAGATATTTTAATCTTAGTTATTTAAAAAATAGAGAAACTCTTGTAATAAGCAGAGCTTTAATTAAATACGGATACTTTAATTTTTCACTAGAAATATTAGAATATTGCGATATAATTAACTTAACAGAAAGAGAGCAATATTATTTAGATAAATTAAATCCTAAGTATAATACTTTGAAAATAGCAGGTAGTTCTAGCGGTCATAAACTAACTGAAGAGACTAAAACCAAAATTAGTCAATCATTAAAAGGAATTTATGTTCAAGAAAAATCTGCTTTATATGGTCGTACTCATTCTGAAGAAACTAAAGCACTTATGGCTTTAAAAAAATCTAAGGAAAATAATCCGTTATTTGGTAAAAATCATACTGAAGAAACTAAAGATTTAATGAGACAAAAAGCTTTAGGCAGAAAACATTCTGAAGAAACTTTATTCAAGATGAGTGTTAGCCGAGGTTATCTTGTAGACATACATGAAAAATGTGATTCAGAAGGATTTAAACTAATAGGTAGTTTTGTTTCTATAAGAAGAGCTGCTAAATTTTTAGGTATTAGTAGTAATACTATAAGAATTTATATAAATTCTGGTGAAATATTTAAAGATAGATATAAATTTACCGGGGGATCTCCAAAATAAACTTAAAAAAACTATGAGTAAAATTCCACTGTAAGCTGGAAACTCCTAAAGCCTTTAGGTACTATAAATATAAGTTTTATCAGTGATAACCCTAAAGGATGTACAATGGATTATCAGCAGGAAACCTAGAGTATTAGTATAATCCTTTCCCTGCGATTCCCTTCGGCCGCGTAGCGGCCTGGGTAGCTTCGCTAAGGGAGATAGGTACTCATTAATATATGGGTGCTACGCGGGGTTCATACGAAGGTAGGGATCCTCAGAGACTAAACGTGGAAACTTTATCTATATATAAGGTAAGATATAGTCCGGTTAAGTATGAAAGTACTTATGTTTATCGACTTTAATAGAATTAATATGAACTATAACACCTATTTATTAAAATCTTATAATTGGGTAAAACTGCCAAACTCCGGGGAAGTCTTAGTAATTTATGGTACCAAGCAATATCCGAAAGGTTATTTGTGGCTGAAGTAATTACTCAGGTATGGTAACAAGCCAGAAAGATTTCAATTTTTGAAATGGAGATTATCGCGGATCTAAGTCAATTGTATATTTATTTATTACAATTGTAAAAGAGCAACGAGTAGACGGTAGTTACATTGTCTTAAAGTTTAATTAGTCCGCGCGGCGGCGGCGGCGGCGGCTTCGCACGCACGCACGCACGCACGCATAAAAAAACAAATATATTTTGAATTTTCTATACAGAAAAATCGCGTTTAGGCGAAGGCCAAGGCCCTCGACGCTAATATTTATATAAGACAATGTTAAGGTGTACTCTGTGGAATATATATAATTTCAGAACAGAAATATTTTGATCAAAAATACTTTTAATTCTCCTTTATCTCCGGTTACTTTAGCAGTGACGGATAAAACCAAAATCTTTAAAAGATCTTACTCTAGTCCAGCTAAATCTAGCTCTAGTTTAGTTAAATCTAACACTTTAATAAATAAAGTAAATGTAAAATCTAAAATGGATCCTTGATTTGTCACAGGACTTATAGATGCTGAAGGTTCATTTACTGTAAGTGTATTAAAAAGTTCTTCAACTAAAACAGGTTGAGCTGTTAATGCTAGATTTAAAATTACTGCACATATATCTGATTTAGATCTTATGTTAAACCTTAAAAATTTTTTAGGTAGAGATCTAGGTAAAATGGTAATTTTTAAATATACTTGTACTTATCGTGTGGATAAACTAAAAGATATTTTAGAAGTTATTATACCTCATTTTGATAAATATCCGCTTGCAACACAAAAGTTAGCCGATTTTATTTTATTTAAAGAAATAATAAGTATAATGAAAAATAAAGAACATTTGACATTAGACGGTTTAAATAAAATTTTATCTTATAAAGCTTCGTTAAATTTAGGTTTATCTGAGGAATTAAAAGAGAAATTTTCAAATATAGAAGCTGTAAAAAGACCTTTAATAATTAATAAAGATATACCTTCACCATTTTGAGTGGCAGGTTTTACCACTGGTGATGGAAGTTTTTATTTAATTATTAGGGCAAATGAATTAAATAAAATACCTCGAACAGACATAGGGTTTACAATAACTCAACATTCGAGGGATATATATTTATTAGAAAAATTTATTACTTTTTTTAATTGCGGTAGAATAAAAAAAGATTCTAGATATTCTGTATATTATTATGTAGTTACTAATATTAAGGATATTACAAGCAAAATTATACCTTTTTTTAATAAGTATAACACTAAAGGTGTTAAACATTTAAATTTCGCAGATTGATGTACGGGAGCTGAAGTAATTAAATGTAAGGCTCACCTATCTAAGGAAGGAGTAGAACAAATTCGTACTATTCAAAGTAGAATGAATAGTAAAAGATCTGAATCTGATGTTTAATAAATTTTTAAGTAGTTATTATAATTTTATTTAATTTATTAGTTATTCTAAATTATAATATTACACGGCAGTAATTTTAATATTAATTGCATTTCCTTCATTTAAATTATTATACTTAATGGATTAAAGATTTAGTCCACCTTACAACTAGAACTTGTAAGTTAAATAAAGAGGATGAATTTCAAGAATAACTGATATAAATTTCAGTCTACTTGAAGCGTAGCTTGTAAAAATAGATAATTGTCATTAAATGATGTTAAACAAGAACGTTCAACGACTAGAAAATAAATCTTATCTAACGGTTATTTATTTTCCTATTAGTTATATTGTATCTACTTAAAAATTAAGATGTAAAATTCTCATTTTTTAATTTATGTATGTTTAATAGAGTATCCTCCGTGAATTAATAAAAATAAAGTAATTTTATTTAAATTTTTACGATGACATAGTCTGAACCATATTGAGAGATATGGAAATTAAAGTATAACCTTTAATTAACAACACTGATAGTTAATAAGAGGTTTACAATGTTAGTGAAATTTATAAATTTCCTGAATGTTAAACCTAAATTAAATTTTAAACTTGCTCATTTATACAAATTTAAAAGATATAATTGCTATAATAAAAATAGTCTTATATCGCCTAATTATTTTAGATATGTGTCTTTAAAACAGACCCTAGACGCCGGGCTTATACATACCTATAATCTTCGTATTAGGATTCCAGGTAGAAAAAAAGGTATTTTTTTTATTAGTCCGCAGGCCAAGGCCTTTGACGCTTTTTCTTTTAATAAAAGTTTTTCAATAAATTATAGCATTCTATCTTCAACAGCTGGATCAAAAGTATCCTGTTCAACTGATTCTTTCGAGAGAGAAATGAAAAATTTCTATGCGTGATTTAGCGGTTTTACTGATGCAGAGGGATCTTTCTATATTGCTAAAAGTAAAATCTGTTCTTTTAGATTTCAAATTAATTTACATAAGGATGACTTAAATGTATTATATTATATCCATAAATCATTAGGATTTGGAGAGGTTAGATTATACAATAATTACGGATCTTTTACTGTTACTAGGTTAAAAGATATAGCTCAACTTATTAATATTTTTGATAAGTACCCTCTTCAAGGTTCAAAGTGGCTTAATTACAGAGATTTTGTGTTGGCTTTTGAGCTCTATACTAATTCAAATCCTAGTACTGATGTATTAAATGAAATCGCTAAATTAAAAAACAATATGAATCGTTTAAGATTAGATTATACAATACCAAAAGATAAAGTTATTAATATAACACCTTACTGGTTTTTAGGTTTTATAGAAGGAGAAGGATGCTTTAGTATTAATAAACATAATAAATATAGATTAGATTTTAGTCTAACTCAGTCTTCTACTAATTTTGAGTTAATGAAAAGTATTAAAGTATACCTCGATAATCTTCCTAGTACAGAAGGTGATTATACAAATGCAATAGGTATTTCTGAAGTTAGATCTAAGAATCCTAATCACGAATCAGTTACAAGAATTGAAACCACACGTATCCTATTTATCTCTGATGTTTTTATACCTTTTTTAGATAGTCTTACTTGACAAAGTAAAAAATATTTAGATTATCTAGATTGAAAAAACATTTTTAAATTAAAAGAACAGGGTATGCATTTATCTGAAAAAGGTGTAAATTTAATAGATCTTATAATAAGTCAAACTAATAATAACAGATTATCAACATCTTTAAATCATGTAGTTGTAGATAGAGAACAGTTATTAGCAAAAGTTAAAGAATTACTTAATGGACCTTCAAATTTCGAGATAAGAAATGGAAAAAAATTTGTAATTTCATTAAACAAATATTATCATTCTTCTCGTCTAAATGTATGTGTTATACTAGAAGATGAAAAAGGTAATACTTTACACAGTTTCGATTCACTAGGAGATTGTGCTAAATTTTTAAAAGTAGATCCTAGTACAATATCTAAAAGAAAAAGTAAAGGTATACCTTTTATATTTGAAAATCAAACTGTTTACATAAAAAATGCGGACTACGTAAGTTAGTTATAAAAAAAAAAGTATATATTAACGTAGTCTTTTTTTTTTATTTACTCTTACTTCGTAGATTATATTTAAATTTGTATAAATGACAGTGAATAATATTAACATATACCTTAGTGATAATAACATAATTGGAAGTTAATGATGCTTCAATGTCAGTTTTAGCTGAGGGTCACCAATGATATTGAAGTTATCAATACCCAGATTTTTTAAATACAGACGAAGAGTTTATTGAATTTGACTCGTATATGGTGCCAGAATCTGATTTAGAAGACGGAGGCTTAAGAATGTTAGAAGTTGACAATAGAGTTATTCTACCTGAATTAACACATGTTAGATTTATAATTACTTCTGGTGATGTTATACATTCTTTTGCATGTCCAGCTTTAGGTATTAAATGTGATGCATAAAAAAAATGAAAGTAGGCTATTCATTTAATGTGCAAAAGAGCCAAATTCCGGGGACACCCTAAAGTCTTAGTAACCAAAGTTATAAAGGAAACTTTATTACAGGCCTGATTAATGACTCAGGGTATGGTAATATCACTAAGGATGATGGTAACTGAAATGGGTTATCGCGGATCTAAATCAGTAGTAGTCAATAGTTACTTTACTGTAAAAGAGCAACGAGTAGACGGTTCTTTAGTTATTTCCATCAGTCTGGTAAGTTATAACTATAAGGTATACTCTAGTCGCCGGGAAATCCGGTTCTAGGATCATAATAAGCTAAATAGTGTGAACTATTTATAAAAGTAATTCTAGATTAAAGTTACTACAACGGCCTTGACCTTACGGTATAAGTTGTCCTACGATTTACAAATAATATATATTTTGATTTTATTGATGATGTTAATATATTTAAATAAACTATATTTGGGGACATGATTAAATTCATATAATGGTCCAAATATAGATACTAGTAAAGTAGAATATATTACTAGTAAAAGTCTAGCACGCACTTTGTTACGTAGCGACCGTTTAGAAAAAAAGTAGGGTTATGTTATAATAAAAGTTATAATGCAGGTATGTTTGACAAAAAGTATTCTAATGATTATCTATCCTTATATAGATTTAAATCAGATCTTTCTACATCTAAACAAAAATTAGAATATCGTCCAAATTCTTTAGCATTAGAACACATTAGTAGCGGTAACCCTACAACTAGTGAAGTAATAAATAGTCTATTACTTAACCAAAAAGTTTATATTGCTCAAAAAGAATTAGACGTACTTTTATCTCTTCCTAGTGTAACTTTTGATTTACCTATTACAGATCAAACTTATCCGGCTTTATTAGTATTAATAGGTAAACCGGGATCTAAACGTAGTAATGCTGGGATATATTTTTTTCACATAAGTATTTGGATAAAAAATATGTAGGATCTAGTAATGATTTAGCCAGAAGATTTAAACAATATTTTGAAAAAAATGTATTATTTAATAATAAAGATACAGGTAAACTATTACCTATGATAGAAAAGGAAGAGTTGAAAGCGTTTACTTTAGAAATTACAGTCATACCTTCTTCTTACCCTAAATACTCTCATTGTTTTTTAGAACAGTTTCATTTGTTAAATAAAAAATTGAATTTAAATAAACATAAAATAGTAAATTTTAGAGTAAATCAAGGGGACCTGTTTAATATATATTTATATGATAAAGATTGTAAAATATTGTATTATTCTAGTAATTCTTTAAATGCTTTTTGTGCAGATTTAGGTGTACATCATTCTTCATACAAAAAACATATAGCTAATAATAGTCCTTTTTTAGATTACTTTACTATATCTAATCTTCTAGTAGCAGATGCAACCCTAACTAATTTAACCGAAATAGAAGTACGAGAATTAATTGATGAACGTAGAAAAATAAGTTTAAATAAATTACATTTATCATACGGTAAATATATAGAGGTATTAGATTCTGATACTAATACTACGGAAATTTACGAATCTTCATATAAAGTTGCAACTAGATTTGGTTTTAGTAGAAGTAGTTTAAGAAACTATATAGCTAGCGGTAAAGTATATAAAAATCGTTACATATTTAAATATGCTAAACACACAACTGACCATTAGGCTTAAGTTGTATAACGATCCGGGTAGGTTAAATCAAGTCTCTGTTTTTGTGAATAGAGAAGGAATTTTCTATGGTCAATGTTCAGAGATTTGTGGAATTTTGCATAGTTCTATGCCTATTGTTATAGAAGCTGTTAGCTTGGAAAAATTTTTAGAATGATTAAGTCAAGAAAATTAAAATGAAAATATTTACTCCTCCGTATTACATAGGGAGGTTGTGTGGGTAATTTTTTGGTCAAGTTACTTCGTATAAGATATATTCCCTCCGGCCGCTAGGCCTGGGTAGCTTCGCTAAGGAATTAAAAAAATTTTAAGTAATTTAATAAAATATCAGGTGTATTAATTTAATGGTAGAATATAGTAGTACGGTCACTTTAGTATAAGTTCGAGTCTTATATACACTTATTTTATTTATTATATTATATTTAAATAAAAAATTACTAGGGAATAAGAATAGTAATAAAAACAAATCTAATTTTTTTTTTAGGTAGTTAGTTTAAAAGGTAATACTTTAAAAATAATAAAATTTAGATTTAAAATATAAGTTCGAGTCTTATACTATCTTCCATAACAATTTGTTATGGGTATTAATTAGGAATCTTCTAGCTTATATTTCTATTTTCTATTTAAATATAAGTGAACATGTCTAATCCTTTCCCCAGCGAAGCTGGGGATGGGATAAGCAAGCGTCCGTTTTTCTTTTATATTATTTTTTCAATAGTTAAATTTATAAAATATACAATGAATATTACACTAATACTTTTTTTGATCGGAATTTTAGGTTTCGTGTTGAATAGAAAAAATATTATATTAATGCTTATTTCAATTGAAATAATGCTTTTAGCTATAACATTTTTAATATTGGTAAGTTCACTTAACATTGATGATATAATAGGCCAAACATATGCTATATACATAATAGCAGTAGCAGGAGCAGAATCTGCTATAGGTTTGGGTATTCTAGTAGCTTTCTACAGATTTATTAACTCCAGGGCCCCTGTTAAAAATCCAAGATCAAAATCTTCTTATTCACACTTTAATTCATTACCTCTAATTTCACCCTGTAATTTTACCATATCAAGGAATTTTTCTAGCGGAGGTAAACTCCGTCTACCTCACAAGCCGGAGGCTAGTTTTTCGTAACTCGAAACTTGTGAAAGTAAAATAGTTTTAAATCCTTCATTTATAAGCGGGTTCTCTGATGCTGAAGGTTCTTTTGTTGTAACTATTTTAAAGCCCGGCCCTGGCCAGGGCCAGGGCCAGGTCCAGGTCCAGGTCCAGGTCCAGGTCCAGGTCCAGGTCCAGGTCCAGGTCCCCCTAGATATAAAATAGGGTGAAATGTACAAGCTAGATTTAAAATAAAATTACATGAGGTAGATAGAGCTTTATTATTATTAATTAAAAATTATTAGGATAATATTGGATATATTTCTAAATTAAATGATAAGTTAACCGTTGAATTTAGAGTTAGCTATATAACTAGTTTAAATAAATTAATTACACCTCATTTTTAAAAGTATAGATTAATAACTAATAAACATAAAGATTTTATATTATTTAAATAAATTGTTTCGTTAATGTCAAAAAATAAACATACTACTTTAGAAGGATTAAAAGAAATTTTAGCACCTAGAGCATCTCTTAATGGAGGTTTATCTGAAAATTTAAAGATATCTTTTCCGCCGGGGCCCTCCGGGATTTTTTTAGTAAAAAAATTGATATAATACCCGTTAAAAGAGTAGAAATTGAGGCTAATTTTTTAAGTAATCTATCTCCTGATTGAGTAGCTGGTTTCTCTACAGGAGAATCAAATTTTTATATTGCTATATCGGGTACTAAAGTATGATTACGTTTTTCTATTGCCCAAGATTCAAAAGATAAATTATTATTAAAAAGTTTAGTTGAATTTTTTAATTGTGGTTATATAACTCAATATAAAAATCGTGAAGTGTGTGAATTTGTAGTTACAAAAATTAAAGATATAAATAAGTGTATTATTCCTTTTTTTAATCAATACAAAGGGGCGCTCCGCTGGCGCACCGCGATTTTTCTGAATAGAAAAATTAAATATAAAAATTATGTTAAATTTAAAAAAGCTGCTATTCTTATTAATAATAAAGAACATTTAACAGAAAAAGGTTTAAACGAAATAATAGAGTTAAAAAAGTCTATGAATAAGTATGATGAAAATTGTCTTGATTAAAAAGGGGTTCAATCTTGATCATTAAAGGCGAGGTGAACCTTTGTCTAGTCTTATATAAGGCGAAACTCTCAAAATGCGGGAAACTCTTAAAAACAAATCTACCAAGTTAATATAGTAATATAATTAATGGAACAGGTAATGACTCGTTGTATGGTAAAAACGATTTGTATATGTAGAAAATCTGCTACCAAGCACCTAGTATTCTAAGGAATAAGGGTGTGCAGTTCATCGACTAAACGTGAGTTGGTTTTTTATTAATAAAAGATATTAATAATTAGCTTAAGATATAGTCAGGCTCAATATATGAATATTGGGGTAAACGAAGAGGAAGTATTGCCATAGAATATAAATAATGTATTTAAGTATAATAATTTTACCTTTATTAGGTTCTATAGTGTCTGGCTTTTTTGGTAGAAAAGTTGGGGTAAATGGTGCACAAGTTATTACATGTTCAAGTGTAATAATAACTACAGTCTTAGCGATTATAGCTTTCTTTGAAGTAGGTTTTAATAATATACCTGTTTCAATTGAATTATTCAGGTGAATCGACTCTGAATGGTTCAATATTTTATGGGGTTTTGAATTTGATAGTTTAACAGTGTCTATGTTGATACCTGTTTTAATAATAAGTTCTTTAGTTCATATATATTCTATTAGTTATATGAGTAATGATCCTCGGGGTTACGTTAGGGGAGAACGTAATTGTGGGGATAAACTGTCAAATTCCGGGGAACTCCTAAAGCTTCTGGTACCAAGCTCTAGTCGAAAGACTATAAGTGGCTGAACTAATTATTCAGGTATGGTAATAAGTCAGGAGATTTGTGAAAACAAAATGGACGATCGTGGATCTAAATCAGTAGTAGTGGATCGTCACTATACTGTAAAAGAGCAACGAGTAGACGGCAGTTGATCTGTTAAATTTGAACATCTAATAGATTTAAGGTGTACTCTGCAGGGTTTCGAAAGAAATAGAGGTATAAAACTCGGTTTCGGTCTTGCTCTCCTTCCTTTTTTGAAGGAGACACAAAAAGATTTAAACACCTTTGTCAAAATCCCGTCTAAGCAATTCGGTTTTAAAAATTTTTCTACATATACGCAGGAGTCTATTCATCCTGGTGTTTGATCTGGTTTGATAGATGGTGAGGGTTCTTTTAGTATATTAATTGTTAGAGATAAAACTCGTAAATTGGGCTGACGTACGGAGTTGAAGTTTCAAATAGGTCTTCATTCAAAAGATCTTAACGTATTATATCTATTACAAGAATATTTAGGAGGTATTGGTTCTATTCATTTAGTTAAAAACGGAGAAGTAGTTAATTATTCTATAGATTCAATTGGAGATTTAAATAAACTTATTTTTCATTTCGAAAAATATCCTTTATTAACTCAGAAGGGTGCTGATTTATTTTTATTTAAAAAAGCAGTACAACTTGTTAATAATAAAGCTCACCTTACCTCAGAAGGTTTAATTAAAATGGTAAATATCAAAGCCTCAATGAATAATTTAGGTTTATCTGATACGTTAAAATTAGAATTTCCTGAAAATACTCCTGTTGAAAAACCTATAATTAATTCAGATAATGTAAGTTTGGATCCTTATTGAATTTCAGGTTTTGTCAGTGCTGAAGGAAATTTTGATGTTCGTATGCCAAAACGGCTAAAGGTCTGCATCGTAGAGTACAATTAAGATTTAGAATATCTCAACATATTAGAGATATTAAATTAATGGAAAAAATAGTTGAATATTTTCAAGCTGGTAAGATTTACAAATATAGTGGAGGTAAGTCTGCGGTTAGTTTATCCATAGTTGATTTTTCGGATATTACTAATAAAATAGTTCCTTTTTTTAGCCTAAATCCTATAATTGGTGTAAAATTATATGATTATCTTGATTGATGTAAAATTCAGAGTTTAATGGTTAAACGTGCTCATCTTACAGTTCAAGGAATAACTTCAATAAGTGAGATCAAATCTGGTATGAATAGAGGTAGAAAAATTTCCGATAAATAACCATTGTTATTAAGGTGTAAGCTTACTTCGTTATAGTTTGCGCCTGGTAAAATCAATTGTAAGATAAATTTGATGAGTAAGCACATACAAAGATTTTTTAGTTATTTAAGTTTATTCACTTTTATGATGATTATCTTAGTAACAGCGAATAATTATTTGTTAATGTTTGTAGGATGAGAGGGTAAGTACTTAGGTTTAACAAAATTATTATTAATATTATTAACAGTCATTGGTTTTTTTTTTAATTTAAGGTATGACGCATGCTACGTAGCAGAAAAATCTTCTATTAAGGCACAAGCTCTGAACAGGTCCCAACCTAAAAAAAGTTTCAAACATAATGTTATTAATTCTTCTAATAGTATTACTACAATTTATTCTAAAAGTACATTATGATTTAAATATTTTAATAATAAAAAAGAATTATGTAGATATTATTCAACAAATAAATTATCTAAAGAATATAAAGAAGGGTGTGAATTAACACCTGAACAAAAAGAAATACTTGTTGGGGTTATCTTAGGAGATGGTTTTTTAGAAAAATTAAATGTAAGATCTAATACAAGATTAAAAATTGATAATACTTATCCTGATCAAGAAGAATTTGTAAACACATTAAGAAAATTGTTTGATCCAATTACCAATATGGAATCTAAAATTTTAACTAGAACAGACAAAAGATCAAATAAAGTTACACAATCTATATATTTTGAACTTTAACTTTACCTTGTTTAAACTTTTATCATGAATTATTTTATAAAGATAGAATTAAATTAAT
This sequence comes from Rosellinia necatrix, assembly GCA_021209875.1. Taxonomy (NCBI): domain Eukaryota; kingdom Fungi; phylum Ascomycota; class Sordariomycetes; order Xylariales; family Xylariaceae; genus Rosellinia; species Rosellinia necatrix. The sequence continues at coordinate 121,999 of JAGYVD010000012.1, forward strand.
TCCAAGTAACATTGGAGAATTGCTAACGGAAAAAGGATTAGCTTTTGGATTAATGGGAGACGGGTTTTATAGAAAAGATAGGGAGGAGTTTTAATTTGTACAGATTCTTATAGTTTAGCAGATGTTAAATTATTAAGAACAGTTTTAATTGAAAAGTTTGGACTTGTAGTATCAATACAAAAGCGTAGAGAAAATGTATATAGAATATATATAAATAAAACAAGTACAGAAAAATTAATAGATCTGGTTAAGCTTTATTTTATCCCGAGGATGTTCTACAAACTTGGAATATAAAAATGTTGATAATATTGATTGTAAGTTAAGTTACCCTAATAGCCCTAAATGACTAAATTGAAATAAATATACAATTCTTAATCAAGGCGACCAAGCCGCCAGAAATAGATCGCGCACTAAAGAGGTAGAAAATAAGAATGCTCAGGATACTTCTTTAATAATAGGGTCATTATTGGGTAATTCTTATTTAGAAAAGAATGAAAAAGGCGTCAGAGTTGTCTTTATAAAATGTAGTGGTAATATAGAATATTTAATTAATTTTTATTCTCATTTAAGTAAAATAGGGTGACTTCACCGTAAAGCAAAAAAACCTTATTTAAATAAAGTTATTTCTAAAAATAATAAGTTATTATATTATTGAAGAGTAGAAAGTGATTATTTAACCGAATTTGACTGATTATATGAAATGTTCTATAAAGATGGCTCGGCCATAAAAACTATACCTTCAAATTTAAAAGATTATTTAACACCTTTATCTCTTACTATATGATATTTAGATAATACAGATAAGTTATATTTATCCAGTCACCAAAGTTTTCATTTAAATAATGAAAATTTAAATTATATATCTCAAATATTAAAAGATAAATATGGTATTAATACATCTTATAGATTAGAAAGTAAAGGTAAAGTTGGTTTTTATTTTGAAAACCATAGCTTAAGTAATTTTAGAGGGATAGTAAAGCCTTATATTTCTGCTTCTTTACAATATAAATTAAACGAACCACATAATAAATTAAGTATGTGAAGTAATTTAGGGTTGCTTTTAAGCAAAAGTACTACTCCTTTAGTGCAGAATAGATTGCTTGGGCAGAGAAATTATTCTACTAGTGTAAAAAATATAAAGTACTCAACTACATATAAAAAAGAATATATATTGACTCAGTAGCTTGCGCACAAAAAGAAGCATTAATAGGTATAATATTAGGTGACGGTTTATAGAAAGATCCAAATCTACTCATAATGCCCGAATTAGAATAGAGCAATCTTATCCTGAAAAAAGTGAATATTTAAAAAGTTTACATGAATTATTAGAACCTTTGACTGCAATGGAACCTACATTATTAACAAGAAAAAATTAAAAGAGAGGTGTTATAACTCAATCCTTGTATTTTAGAACTTTAGCTATGCCTTGTTTAAATTATTATTACGAATTATTTTATAAAAATAATATAAAAGAATTCCTAATAATTTAGAAGAATTATTGACAGCTAGAGGGTTAGGCTTGCGCACCGTGTTAAAAAAAGATGTTTTTTTATACCGCTCCTGCGTATCCATACCCTAATCCTTTTTGGATACGGATCAGGATCAGCAAGGGACCTTGGAGCTAAATATTAATAGGTGATGGTATAAAAAATTAATAAGTGATGGTATATAAAATTTATAGTGATGATGGAAAAAGTATTTTTATTTAATTTGGATAAAATGCAATTTTCATACAACCCTACGTTATGAAATTAACGTATGTTATTACAATAGTTTAATTTTTAAATATACAATGTACATTACACTAATACTTTTTTTGATTGGAATTTTGGTATTCGTTTTAAATAGAAAAAATATTATATTAATATTTATCATCGTCTCGTTTTATTACGAGATAATGGTATTAGCTATATCATACCTTATATTGGTAAGTTTTTTAAATACGGAAAAGGGCGAAACCTGAATGATTTGCATTATTGCTTTAGTTTATGGTTTAGGTAATTTAGCAGCTTTTTATAGTTTAAGATTAAGTTTGAATCTTCAACCTATGTATTTAAATAGAATAACTTTACCTTTATTAGGGTCTATAGTTTCTGGCTTTTTTGGTAGAAAAGCTGGGGTTAGCTCTACACAGTTACTTATTACATATTCTAGAATAATGACTACAATATTAGAGCTTATAGCTTATTTTGAGGTAGGCTCTAATACTATATATAAGTCTAAATTTCATAGTTTAGGCACTAATCGTAATATAAAATTTATATGCAATAATAAGGTTTATTTTTCAACAAGCGCGCGTAGCGCACTGGGCTGCGGAGCCGGGGATATCAATAACCTAGAATCTAAAGTATTTTACTCTAATACTGATGTTGATAAAGAAAAAATAGTTAAAGAAAATCAAAATAAATCTGGAGTTTATCGATGAACTAGTTTAAGTACAAAATATGCGTATATAGGAAGTAGCGTAAATCTAGGTAGAAGATTTAAAAATTATTATAGTTATTCTTTTCTTACTAGAAATAAAAATATGAATATATCCAGAGCTATTTTAAAATACGGTTATTCGAACTTTAGTCTTGAAATATTAGAATATTGCACACCTGAAGAGTGTATTAAAAGAGAACAGTATTTTATAGATAATTTTAACCCTGAATATAATATATTAAAGATAGCAGGTTCAACATTAGGTTATAAACATACAGAAGAAACCTTAGCTAAATTTAAAGAAAGGAAATTAACACCTAATCACTTGGAAAATTTAAGAGCTCATTTAATGATATTAAATCAAAGCGAAAAGCTTAGATCAGGTGCAAAGGAGCGAATGTTAAAATTAAATGAGGCAAAAGGTATAAAGGTAGAAGTAACTGATATTAGAACAAATGAAACTATAATATATAAATCCTTACGTGATGCAGCCAAAGCTTTAAATACAGATTTAAAAGCAATGCATTATAATGAAAGAATACAAAAAGAAAGAGGTATATCTGTACCCTTTAAAAAAACATTATTATATAAGGATAAAAAGAGATTAAATATTCTCGTTCTTTTAGTAGGAGGATGACGGAGGTAAATCCGTTCACCATCAGACTATCCTTCATACTAGAGCATTTAGTAAAGAAGATGTTGAATATCGGCTTCGCACAAACAGTTTTGAATAAAAATTTTGAATTAATCACAAGATTAGAAGAGAAAACACAAGATCAATGAGTTATATATATACCTGTTCTGAGCCTTCGGCTCTCGCCTTCGTGCGATTTTTCTGTATAGAAAAATTAAAAAAATAAAGTTAAAAGATATTGTAGGTCCATATATGCATAAATCTATGTTGTATAAAGTATAAGTTTAGTTATAGTTAGTAATAAAAATATATTAAATAATAATAAAATAGAAAATATATTATAAATATTGCATAATTTAAACATGTAAATTTAGATTATTACTAGCAATATCGTTGAAAACGATTAAATAAATAGAGTTAATTTATAGATCGTAGGTTATTTTATTAGCCGCGACAGACTGGTTCAACGGTAGGTGTCTGAAATGATGCTTAATGTACAGTCGGAATCTTTATATTTAAATAATTTAAATATACCAAGGCTTTATGTAAACCGTTTTGGTTATAAAGTACAGGGGGGGGGTATATTAACTCTTAATGTATATGCTTTTTAGATTTGGTAGGTGTTTGTTCATATCTTTTAGTGAGTTTCTGATTTACTAGAATAGCGGCAAATCAAAGTTCTCTTTCAGCCTTTTTAACTAATAGAGTAGGTGATTGTTTTTTAACTATAGGTATGTTTGCTATTTTATGATGTTTAGGTAATAAGAAAAAAAATAATGTTTTCAAATGTGAATATTCTAGTGCTAGTTATACTTACGTGGCTGCCCTTCGGATTAGTAAAGCCGCAAAAAAATAATAGAAATATTTCTTCTCGTTCCTACGAAGCGGGCTATCCTCTGGAAGTCCTGGGCGAAAGGCAGATAAGAAGATATTCAACTAGTTTCTCAAACCTGGAAGGAAGAAGCCAATTCCTGTCTAGTCAAGTAAAAATAAATTGTAACCTTGGATCTTATTTAGCTGGATTAATAGAAGGTGACGGGTACATTGGTGTGCAGGATCCTAATACTGATGCTAAAGTTATACACCGGCCAAAGATTATTATTGCTTTTAATATTAAGGATAAACCTTTAGCTAAAAAATTATCTGCTGAATTAAATGTAGGTAGAGTACTTGATCGAGAAAAGTCTGGTATTGTTATATTACAAATTTTAGCTAAGGAAGATGTTTTAAAATTATTAATTTAATTAATGGATTTATGCGTACACCTAAGATAGAAGCTTTACATAGAGCTATTCGTTGAATAAATGAGCGAGATAATATTTCAATACCTCTACTAGGGTTAGACACTTCCCCTTTAGACAGTAATAATTGATTGGCTGGTTTTACTGATGCGGATGGTTGTTTTAGTATAACGGTTTATGACACCAAGAAAAATGGAGTTTTTTTAAGAACAAGGGTTCAAACTTCATTTCGAATAGAAGTGAAACAGAATTATTCTAGAGATGTTTGTGCTTCCTTAGCCCTTCGCTCGACGAGCGAGCTGGGCTGCGGAGCCGGTGGTAGTGGTTATTTTAATATTTTAAGTGAAATCTCTTCTTTTTTCACTGTTAATCTCTACACTAGAACTAGAAAAACTGAAGATAAAATTTATTATGCTTATGCTGTTGTTGCTCATAATTCTAGAAGTCATGGGATTGTTCGAAATTATTTTGATCGTTATCCTTTATATTCTTCTAAATATCTAGCTTATAAAGATTGATGTTTAGTTCAAGATTTACAGACAGGAAATTTAAGTAAAGAGAAGTTGGATAAGATAAAACTAATTAAAAATAATTTTAATAGTAAGCGACTAGTATTTGATTTTTCACATTTGGATTGTTTTTATTTTAATTAAATTGCCGTGGGTGGTAGTAATATCGCTCTTATTATATAACTATATGCGGGAAACTCCTAAAGTCTTTTTATAGGTATACTATGAAAACATTTTTTTAATGCGCACATAGACCTTAAACATTAAAAAGAATAGATCTTGTTTTAATAGAATAAGTGATAATGGACAATCCGCAGGAAACGTTAAATATATATTTATTTATATATAGAGGATCCTCAGAGACTGCACGTTATACCCCTTTTATATGCAAACTATATGCAAGCGAGGGTGAAGATACAGTCCAATTATAATCTAACGATTATAAATTAATTGAATTTAGATTATGCTACAGTTTTTTCATTAGCTCCTTATGTTAATGAAAATGTGATTACTATTATAGGAATATGTTTATTAATAGGTGCAATGGCAAAAAGTTCTCAAGTAGGACTTCACGTATGATTACCTATGGCGATGCCCAAAAAAAAAAGTCGCAGATGGTCAATGAACAGTAACCGCTTTAATGGTTATGGTAAGGTTCGACCATAGAACCGTATTAGAAATATAGCAAGGATTAAACCAAATATATTTCGTAGATACGGAGATTCCAGACTGGACTTAAAAGCTACTGAGGTGAAAACGGTCAAAATGTTCCGTAGTCAAGACCGTCGGTATTTTAATGTATCGCTACAGACTGGGTCACCACGGGGTGGCTGAAATGCTGCTGAATGTACAGTCGGAAGCTCTATGAAGTTTTATATAGGAATACAAAGTAGATTTTCTATATTCAATTTATACAAAAAGTGCTTTGGGAAAGGTTATTTACTCAAGTAAAACTTGATGTAAACAAACGTGAAAAACATGGCAGTTACTATTTTTATAAATCTCAAATTTATAAAACAAAGGAGATACTTAAAAGATCATATTCTACCCTTCCTCCTACTAAAGAGGAAGTTGGTAATAAGGATCTAACAGTTGTTCTGGACGAAGATAAAACCAAGAATACTAAAAATAAAATAGATCCTTGGTTTATTACAGGTTTTGCTGATGCGGAGTCGTCTTTCATGGTTATAGTTACAAAAGACTCTCGTAAGACTACCGGTTGAAGGGTAAGAGTGATATTTTCTATCGCTCTTCACAAAAATGATCTAGATATCTTGCACCAAATTAAATCTTATTTTGGTGGAGTCGGAAATATTATAAAAGAGCGTGAAAATAGTTTGGTTTATAGAGTATATAATCTAAAACATATAGCCACGGTTATTTTAGCTCATTTCGATAATTTCCCTTTAATTACTGAAAAACGAGCAGATTATTTGTTATTTAGTCAGGTGGTTAAATTAATGGAAAATGGTACACATTTAACTTGTGAAGGTTTGGAGAAGGTTTTAGCCCTTAAAGCTTCATTAAATAAGGGTTTAACTCCTGTTTTAAAAGCTGCTTTTCCGCCGGGGCCCCCCGGGATTTTTTTCAATAAAAAATTTAACATTATTCCAATGATGAGGCCCTCAAATTTAGAGCAGAAAATACCTAACCCTTACTGATTAGCGGGACTTACTAGTGGTGAAGGTTGTTTTGATATTAATGTTGTTAAATCTCGTTACGTAGAAATGCGTTTTAGAATTACTCAACATACTAGAGATGAAGCACTTTTGTTAAGTTTAATTCCTTACTTAGGGTGTGGCCATTATTCTAAGAGTAAAGATAATAACTATGGACAATACAAATCTTCTAAGTTTTCGGATATCACTAATAATATAATTCCGTTTTTTAAGGAATATCCTGTGTTAGGTATTAAAGCTCAAGATTTTGAAGATTGATGTAAAATAGCTGACATTGTAAAGATGGGTAACCATTTAACTTCAGCAGGTTTAACTGAAATTAACCAAATTAAAGAAGGAATGAACAGAGAAAGACGAAAAGAGGATGCCGAAAAAGAAGGACGAACATGAGATGCTGAAGATTAAAGTATGGAGTTTAGTCTTCTCTTAATCCTTTGCGTGCATCATATTTCTTATATCTATTATATTCTTACTTAAAAAAAACTATTCTTCGTTTTTATCTCTTTTTATGTGGCTGAATGTACAGTCGGAAGCTCTATTTATTTGACAGGTGTATTCGGAATAAACTATCTTTATTGATTATTATTTTACACCGTGAGCTTTGGGAAGGTCCTACTCCTGTTTCTGCTTTAATACACGCGGCCACTATGGTAACTGCAGGTGTATACTTATTAATCCGTTCATCTCCTTTGATAGAATATAGTTCTACTGTATTATTATTATGTTTATGATTAGGTGCTATCACTACAGTGTTTAGTTCTCTTATTGGATTATTTCAACAAGATATTAAAAAAGTTATAGCTTACTCTACTATGAGTCAATTGGCTCAAAAATATACAGATCATTTAAGTATATTTAGGCATCAAACTGTTTGCGAGCATATTGTTTCCACAATAAAAAAATGATTTTATTTTAGTATATTTTCTTGAGATATTTCTTTTAGGGATCCCTTGCGCAAAGAATCAACTATAAATAAGTTTGGTGCAAAAATGAAGATTGTCTGCGCAAGCTGCGCAAGCGTAAGTTTACCTCAATTTAGAAGTTTTTCAACTATAAGTAAGGAGTTAGCTTACAGTAAATTAAATCCTTATTATGTAACAGGATTTGCAGATGCTGAGGGACCTGGTTGTTTTTTAATAAATATCGTACGTAGATCAGATCAAAAACTAGGGTATAATGTAAATTTGATGTTTAAAATAAACTTACATTTAAAAGATAAATTGCTATTAGAAAAATTAGTGATTTTTTGGTAAAATTGGTAATATTACTGTTAGAAAAATTGAATCGGTTGAATACGTAGTTAGTTCTATAAAAGATTTGGAGATAGTTATTAAGCATTTTGATGATTATCCTTTGATAACTCAAAAATGGTCCGATTTTCAACTATTCAAATGAACATTTGAATTAATTAAACAAAAACAACATTTAGTTAAAGAAGGTTTATATAAAATATTGTCTTTAAAAGCTAGTCTTAATAAAGGTTTATCAGGTGAATTAAAGACTGCTTTCCCTAATACTGTTCCTTTTCCAAGACCTAAAAATTTTACACCTAAATTAAAAGATAAAAATCCACATTGAATATCTGGTTTTGTCGATGGTGACGGGTGTTTTTATATATCATTAACTAATAATTTAACTGGTATAGGTTTAATCTTTAAAGTTACACAACACACTAGAGATGCTGATTTACTGAAAGAATTTATTAATTATTTTAATTGCGGACGTTATTCTATTTGTTCTAAAGAAGCAGGAGATTTTATCGTGACTAAATTTAGTGATATTAATACGAAAATTATCCCTTTTTTTAACAAGTATCCTTTACAAGGTACTAAGTTATTAGATTTTATGGATTTCAACGTAGTTGCAAAATTAATTGAAAACAAAACTCATCTTACTTCAGAGGGCTTTGAAAGAATTAAACAAATAAAAATAGGTACAAATAGAGGAAGAATAATTAACCCTAAGCTAACATACACGGCGAAAAGAACTTATATAACTCTACGTTCTTATTCAAATAAATCTTCAGATTTATCTCAAATTTCTTTTAATGAATGATTATCAGGATTAATAGATGGGAAGGGTCAGTTTTTTAAATCTAAAAAAGGGTATGCTAATTTTAAAATAGTAATGAAAGAAGAAGATAAATTAGCACTTTATAATCTAAAACATAAATTTGGGGGATCTATTAAAAAGATATCTTCAGAGACAAAACTTAAATATAAGTTGCAACATAAAAAAGGATTAATTCAATTAATTAATAGTGTTAACGGTTTAATTCGAAATCCTGCCAGGATGTTAGAATTAAATAGGGTTTGTTTATTATATAATATAGAATTTAAAATGGCTGAACCTTTAACTTATTTAAACGGCTGATTTAGTGGGTTTCTAGATAGTGATGGTTCAATACACTTTAATGTAAAGTCAAATCAATTAATTTTAAGTGTAACTCAAAAAAATAAATATTTATTAGATCCTATAAGAGATTTATATTCAGGAAGAATAAAACTTCTTAAATCTAAAGAAGCATTTGAGTATTGTATTTATAGAAAACTAGAAATTTTAAATCTTATAGATAACTATTTTATAAAATACCCTTTAAAGTCTAGTAAAAGACATAAATTAGAATTAATTAAACAATTATTTTCCTTAGATGTTAAAACAGTATACCCTTCTTTAAATGGACAAATCTTAGGTGATATAGTTAATTTAAAGAAAAACAATTATTAATAGAAAAATAAATTATAAATAAAATTTTATATTGTGGGAAAATATGCGTAGAGGCTATATGTATTATAATTATTATAGCTAATTCGCAGATAACCAAAGCTCGTGATTATTTATATAATAATCACTGTAATTTCAAGTTTTTTAATTCATTTACCATTATAAGGTTATACATTATGTTTGTGTTAAAAAAATGAAAATTTGAAATTACCAGAAAGTTAGTAGGAATCTCAGAGGCCATACGTTTGATATTAGTCTTTATTAAATTAAAATTAATTAATTTAATGCCAAAATTATTTATCTTAAATACACACATCTTTATAAATAAAATTCGTTTTTTACCGACCAGGTCTCCTCTTCTGGAAGAGACGCCTAGCACACCAGGTCCAGGTCCAGGTCCAGGTCCAGGTTCAGGTCCAGGCCCAGGTCCCTTTATTGGTGTGCGCAAGGCTAAATCACCTTTATTAAAGAAGAAATATTGCTTAATATTTAGTAAAAATATAAATACTAATAGTTTAGATAATCTAAATACAGATTCAGATGATCTTGCTTTTAGAGAATGATTAGCAGGATTAATAGATGGAGATGGTTACTTTTTATTATCTAAAAATGGATACAATAGTTGTGAAATAACTATGGACGCTAGAGATAAAAAGTTTTATATTTAATACAACAAAAATATGGTGGATCAGTTAAACAAATTTCAAATGCTTATGCCTTTAAATATAAATTAAGAAATAGAGCTGGTTTAATAGCAATAATAAATGATATAAATGGATTAATTAGAAATCCTGTACGTTTATTACAAATGAATAAGCTTTGCGTAAAATTTGATATAGAATTAAAGTATTCAGACAATATTGCATTTAATAATGGGTGGCTTAGTGGATTTATTGATAGTGATGGGTCAGTATATTATAGTGAATCCTCGGGACAAGTTTTTATAAGTATATCTCAAAAAAAATAAATTTTTATTGGAACCTTTAATAGATATCTACGGGGGAAGAGTGGATATTTCTAGTCCTAAATTAGAAGCATTTAAATATGTTATCTATAGAAAGGCTGAATTATTTAATTTAATAGATAATTATTTTAGTAAATATCCTTTAAGAACAGAAAAAATGAAAAGAGTTAATTTAATAAAACAGTTTTATTTAAGTAGAATAAGTAAAAAAAAATAAAGATGTTGTAAAATTTAATGAATGAGTAAAATTTCAAGATAAATGAGAAAAATTTCAAGATTAATAAAGAAATGGTCCAGGTTACGTCATATTAATTTATGATAGTAATTTCGCAATTAGGTATGATGGTAATAGCTATAGGTCTTTCTTCTTATAATGTAGCTCTCTTCCATTTAGTTAACCATGCTTTTTATAAAGGGTTATTGTTTTTAGGTGCTGGTGCGGTAATTCATGCTGTAGCTGACAATCAGGATTTTAGAAAATACGGAGGGTTAATTTCATTTTTACCTTTAACATATTCAGTTATACTTATAGCTAGTCTTAGTTTAGTTGCCTTTCCTTTTATGACGGGATTTTATAGTAAAGATTTTATATTAGAGTCTGCTTTTGGTCAATATTACTTTAGTAGTATAGTTGTCTATGTTATAGCCGTAATAGGAGCTATATTTACTACTCTTTATTCAGTAAAAGTTCTTTATTTAACTTTCTTAACTCCGGCATTAGGTCCTAAAATTCATTACTTTAGAGCTCACGAAGGAGACCTGTTTTTAGTTTTACCTTTAATAATATTAGCGTTGTTTTCTATTTTTTTTGGTTATATTACCAAAGACATCTTCATAGGTTTAGGTTCGGGATTCTTTATAGATAACTCGATTTTTATTCACCCTATGCATGAGATAACTATTGACACTGAATTTGCTATTCCTGTTATTTTTAAACTTTTACCTTTATTATTTACAGTAATATTTAGCGTGTTAGCTATTGTTATCTCTGAATTTTTACCCGAACTAGTTATTTATTTTAAATTATCCAGATTTGGTTACTATTTTTACGGTTTCTTTAATCAAAGATTCCTTATCGAGATGCTATACAATAAATATATTACTGGATTAGTGTTATATCTTGGAGGTCAAACTACAAAGATTTTAGATAAAGGAAGTATAGAATTATTGGGACCTTTCGGTTTAGAAAAAGGTTTAATTAACTTAAGTAAAAGTATAAATAAGTTAAGTAATGGAATGGTTACAAGTTACGCTTTATTCTTTTTACTAGGGTTTAGCGTTTATATGATTATTGTTTATCTAACTATGTTTTTTTTCTGAGGGAGTACACTTGAAGGTCAGTGAAATTAGTTTAATTTTATTATTAGGTTTTTTTACATTAGTTAATTTAAAAAACAGTAAACCCTTTTCATCTAGTCCTAATTAGAATCCCGAGGCCTACCCGAACTTAGATAGAATGAGGGGTCCTGCCCCTAGAACGACTACGTAAGTGTTTAGATTCTTCGGTTGTAGCTTTCCCTTTTATCTTTCTTAAATCTCTTACTACTAGAGTAAATTACTTAAAAAGTTTTAATAGATATAATCCAGTGGCTATTAACTCTTTGGATTTAAATGTTCCAGGTTTTTTGAGGTTTTGTTCAACTTCACTCTCTACGAAGTTTTCTATTCGAAGGACTCCGTAAGGGTTTTAAGACAAAAAAGGGACTCCGACTACGTTAGGTGTTGGTTATTTTAGCACTACTAGCCGCGCTTCGCATAAAAAAAAATATATTTTTTTTTATTAATTTTTCTATACAGAAAAATCGCACGAAGGCGAGAGGCGCGCGCTTGCGCGCGCTGGGTCGGAGGCTAGTCTTAAATTAATTAATGAAACAGGTCCCTTCGGCCGCGTAGCGGCCTGGGTAGCTCCGCTAAGGAAGGCTTGTACTGATAATTGTGATAAGTTTTCTATGTAGTCTAAATTCTCGAGATACTAGTGAATTAAAAAAAATATAAACAAGAATTTGCATCTAGATATACTTCACCGTAATTAAATCTAGACGATCAAACGACTACGTAAAATTATAGCGAATAAACCAAAGGGTTTAGCAATTGCATATAAGGATAATCTTGAAGCTCTAATTTTGTTTAAACTATTATCTCTAATTTATACTCTCTACGAAGTCCTTGCTGCTTTATTTATACCCTCTACGAAGTCCTTGCTGCTTTATCTTCTGTTTTCTCTCCTTTATACAAGTTCTGACCTCTGGTTTCTCTTAGTGCTTAGCCCTCGCCTAAAAGTCCGTGCGATTTTTCTGTATAGAAAAATTAATAAAAAAAAAACAAATGTGTTTTTTTATAAGGCCGCTATGCGGCCTGGGTATCTTCGCTACGGGGATAATACTCTTTGTATAAAATATATAAAGTAAATAAGTGTAATTAACTTTAACAATAAAAATTATACTCTCCCAACCTTATGAGAATATTAAAAAGTCATCCTTTGTTAAAATTAGTCAATTCATATCTTATTGATGCATCTCAACCTAGTAATATTAGCTATTTTTGGAATTTTGGATCTTTATTAGCTGTTTGTTTAATAATACAAATTATAACAGGTGTTACATTAGCCATGTAAGAAGGACTTATGTGTGGCTATAAAATCTTACAAATTGCTGGAACACCCTTTATAAGGACAATCAGCAGGAAAGCAACTTATAAAGTTGAATCTTCAGAGACTAGAGGTAAGATATATGATAATCAATTTATTATCATATAATGGTATAGTCCAACCTCTCGAAAGAGCAAGGAGCTCTAGGCAGTTTTTAGCTTATTTACCCTGAAGTTTTTATACTTTAATATATTGTAACAATATATTTAAAGAACTTATTTTAATAGACAATAGTCTATTTTATAGCAGATTGTCTAGGTTAGACAATCCATCCATTTTTAGTTTATTTAACAGTAGATCCAGCCACCACACAGCAGCTGGAACTTACATCATGCCCAGGGCCAGGGCCCCTTTGGTAAATAGTGAGGGCCCTGGCCCTGGTGATAAAAATAACTCCAAGGCTTTAAATCCTTGATTTGTCACCGGATTTGTTGACGCTGAAGGGTCTTTTTCCATGTCCATATTTAAATCTAAAACTGCGGCTATAGGTTGAACTATTGAACCTAGTTTTACAATTACATTGCATAAAAAAAGATATTGAATTGTTGAATAAAATTGAGTCATTTTTTGGAGTAGGTACTGTTTCAATCGTAGGGGATAAAGTAGCTCGTTATAGAGTTAGATCAAAAAATAGTCTTTTAGTTATTATTTCACACTTTAATAAATACCCTTTACAAACTACTAAAGCTAATAATTTTATTATTTTTTTGTTCTATATTAGATTTAATGATTAAGAAAGGTCACGTTAATATAGAAGGATTTTTAAATATTGCTTCTTTAATTAATAGATTAAATAATCCTTTATCTCCTTCTCTGTTAGAAAATTTATCTTTACTAGGTGAATTACCTAATACAGAGGCAGTTTTGAAGTTAGCCTCAGAAAAATCTCCTTTAAGTGAAAATTTAGATCCTTGGTGAATATCAGGGTTTACTACGGGTGAGGGTTCATTTACGTATTTTAGACGTAACCGTAAAAAGGCTGACGGTGAAATAGTAAAAGACTACACCCTGGTCTACGAAGTTTCCCAAAGAAGTGATAGCATACATGTCTTAAACTTGATAGTTAAACACTTTGAACACGGTAGAGTGTATAGTGAAACTAGAGGTGTAAGTAAATATAGATTGGGAACTAGAGATCTAATATTAGATACTTTAGTCCCTTTTTTTGAAAAATATCCTTTAGAGGGGAATAAAAATATTCAATATGAATTATGAGTACAAATTGTAAAATTATTACAAACTACAGGCAGATCTGAACAAAGAGAGACAAGTGTAGACGAATTAATAAAAAAACTCTCAGAGTTAAATAAATAAAAATATGACTAAATAAATATGGCATTATAGTCCTAATGTATTAGAAGCCTTCAATTCCATAGAGCATATTATGAGAGATGTTAATAACGGATGATTAGTTCGTTACTTACATAGTAATACAGCTTCTGCTTTCTTTTTTTTGGTCAACATTGCTTATTGTTGCTTTTATTTGTGTGTATTTAATTATTGCAATATTATTTCACTTATATTTTATAATTCTTACTTAGTGTTTTATAACGGATCTTCTTTATTAAAACTCATTCCTTATAAGATTATAAAAAAGTTATTCTACTTTCATCGATAATAATAAATATTCCTTATCTGATGAGGATTTCAATGAATGATTCAGAGGGTTTGTGGACGCTGAGGGTAGTTTTTCTATACAAAAATTAGATAGTAGATTTAAATTCATATTTACATTGTGTTTACATGAAGCTGAACTTCCTTTAATCCGTATGATTTCTCAAAGATTAGGTGTAGGTAATACCCAAATTAGATCTTCAAGTGTTAATTATACTATTAATAATAAAGAAGGTTTATCTAAAGTTTTTGGTATTTTGGATAAAAAATCTCTTAATACTACTAAATATTTAAATTATATAGCTTTTAGACAAGCATACGATTTATATGTTAACCGTGGATCTATATTCGTTAAAGAAGAATTAAGAGATAAAATCCTTTTCTTAAAAGATCAAATGAATAAAAAAAAGGGTTAACTTTGATTTACCTTTATCACATTCTATAGTTATTAGTCGTTATTGATTATTGGGTTTTATAGAAGGTGACGGTTATTTTTCAGTAAATAGGTCAAATTATAGTTTAAATTTTGGTATAGGACAAGTTTATTATGAAAATCGTGTAATGGAAGAAATTAAAAATTTTTGTTAAACTTACCTGGTGAATATCCGGTAAAAGAAAAATTCTAATGTAGTAAAATTAGAAATTTATAACCAAACTAAAGGTAGAGATCATCATCCTATGATACAACTAAACGTTAACCAGAGGGATTTTTTCACTAATGTCTTAATACCATTCTTAGATGAATTAGCCTGATCAAGTAAAAAAGCAAAAGATTATGAAGATTGAAAATTGGTACTAGATTTATTAAATCAAGGAAAACATTTTACAGATGAAGGTAAAGAGGTAATCGAGCTAATTTATGGGAATATGAATTCACGTAGAATACACCCTTCAGAAACAATAAAACTTGATGAAGAAAGGGAAAACTTAAAAAATAGAACGTTAAATCTTTTATCTACACCTTCTAATTATGAAGTACAACCCGATGGTAGGATACTTGTTAAGTCAACTGGTACCTATCTTAAGGGTAGAGGAAATGTAGGAGTAAACGTTTTTGATGCTGAGAATGGAGAACAGATTTATAGCTTTGACTCAATAAAGGATTGTGCTGCATTCTTCAATGTGCATAGTAGATCGATTAATAGAAGATTAAGTAATGAACAGACTATTAAATTTAATGATAAAAATATAGTATTTAAACGTAAAATATAAGAAATAAATAAAAATCTAATTAAGAGCAATCAACTTAGTATGATAGATACTAAGTAAGTACAGAGATGTGAGCAACCTTTGTATTAGGCCAATTTGCAGGAGTGAACCTCCTGCTATAATCGTTAAATTGCGGGGACACCTTAAAGCAATTTTAACCAAACAGACATGGTAACATAGTATGTGGCACAGGTAATGACTCGTGGTAAGGTAAAATCAAAATTGATGCACGAAAGGAAATAGGTTATCCGCAGCCAAGTGCCAAGTATAAAATATTTGGTATGCAGTTCATCGACTAAACAGCGATTGGTGTGTTGAGTTTTATTTTATATCAACATGCTTAAGATATAGTCAGTCTCAATGGAAACATTGTATAACAAAATTAATGTAGCGTTCAAACCTTATGGTTCTTTTGTCTATACTCTTATAATTGTTTTTAATTCTAACGATGATTAAAGGTTTAATCATAATATCTTATAATGTGTATAGGAGGAGTTAGATGGGAGGTTGGTAGGTCATATTATATATTATATAGGTTAATCTACATTTAATAGATTAATCGCATAATTTAAATATCCTTATAGGTTAAAAATATAAGAATACAATATTTTGTTATATATAGGAATTAGTAAAAATAATTAATTGCTATAAGGTAAGGACCCCAGCTTATCCTGTTTTGTTTTAATGCAAATGGTAAAGGGGTAGATACGTTACCTACATATCGGTAGAGGTATTTATTACGGATCTTACAGATCTCCAAGAACATTAGTTTGAGCTATAGGTACTGTTATACTTATAGCTATGATGGCTACAGCTTTCCTGGGTTATTTACATAGCCCAAAATGGTTTAATACAAAATATAATATAAATAAAAAATTTAACCAACCAATTAATTCTCTTAGTTTAAATAAAAGACAATATAATACAATTTCTACAAATAAATCTTCTGAAAGATTAGGAGAAATTATTAAAGAAGTAGGTATAAATCCTATTTATATTTATGAAGATTTACATTTAGATATAGTTAAAAAACAAATATTAAAGGATACTAAATGATTAAGTGGTGTATATATAATAATCAATAAAACTACTCAAGATTATTATATAGGTTCCGCTGCTACTGATAGATTTTACGCTAGATTTAGCAATCATTTAATATATTTTAGAGGTGCAAAAATAGTTAAATTAGCAGTAAAAAAATATGGATTAGAAAACTTTGCTTTTTTAGTTTTAGAATTATATCCCTATATAGTAACTAAAGAAAATAATAAAGAATTATTAGATTTAGAAGATAAATATTTAAAGTTATTATTACCTAACTATAATATCTTAACAGAAGCAGGATCTAGCTTTGGTTATAAACATACTGAAATAGATCGTCAAAAAATGAAAGATATTTATAGTGATGAAAGACGTGAAAGAATTCGTAATTTAAATAAAGGTAAAACCTTTTCTTTAGAAACAATAGAGAAAATGAGACAGGCAGCTTTAAATAGACCTCCTATGTCAGAAGAAAGTAGAAATAAATGTATTGTTAATACAAGACCTCTAACTTTATACAACTTAGATAGAACTGTATATGGACAATATTCTTCAATAGTAGAAGCAGCTAAAGCTATAAATTGTGGAGAAAAGACTATTAGAAGAGCCTTACAAACAGAGAAAAGATTAGTTAAAAAACAGTGAATTGTAGAAGATTCAAATAAAATAAATTAATTATTATTATAAATTGTATTTAATTATAGTCCCATGAGTATAAATCTTTAGGCAATTTTTATGAAAAAACAAAGATTAAAGTGGTATAACTCGACAGAGATATAGAATAATCAAATTGATTATTTGGCAATATTAGTGAAAACGATTAAAGAAGTTTAAACTTTCAGATCGTCGGTTACATAAATGATCGCGACAGACTGGGTCACTAATGGTTGGCTGAAATGCTGACTAATGCACAGTCGAAAACTTGTTATATATATAGCCAAAGGGTATATAATTAGAATATTCGAATTTAAAGTTATTCTAGCTTATTAAATAATAAGTAAGTTTGTATGTGTTGCCTTACGGCCAAATGAGCTTATGAGGTTTATAGAGAGCCTCAAATGTATAGTCGCAGGCCTAGCTTACGTAGTCGCACAAAAATATCTTTTTGATAAGGCCTGCTATGCTAATAAAAATATAATTTTTAGCTCGCTTCCTGCCTGCTCTGCTCATTCACGAAGTCCGCGCTTCGCATGAAATCTTCGACTACGTGAGGGACAGAAATAAGTCAAAACTTAATAAAGTTTAATCTAATTTCCAATATATCCTACCCTTTACGGAGTATTTATTTTAGTTATAACCTGTATTTCTATTTATTATTCCATCTATACATCTACAAAAGCTGCAGGTCGACGTATTGCCATATAAACCTGCATATTAGCGATCCATCTTCCATGATTTACATTACTCAAATCGAATAAAGCCTCCGTATGATAATTCTTTGCATCTTGCCATTCAAAAGTAATAGGTTCCCGTCCTCCAATATTATCAACTTATATGGGTTGAATGCCTTGTGGATTATTCGAACAGGACTTCTCCGACTTCGTTAAGGGGCCCTGGCCCTGGCCCTGGCCCTGGCCCTGGCCCTGGCCCTGGCCCTGGCCCTGGGCGAGATTAATTTTTATATGCATAACTCCGACTTCGTTAAAATGCGCTAGCTTATCCTTCGGATTAGGGATCAGAGGAAAATCCATATCTCCTTGGTAGATAGAAGGTTGCAAAAGGGATCTGCAACCCCACAAATGCTGACTCCGTAAGGTTAGGATTATCATTATTGCGGCCATGATAAGTTTCGAAGTCTATTGGCTTCGCACCTAAAGGACTACGTAAATATAGATGCCTGCTACCATCACAAGATATCTGGGGGGGGATAGTCCTCGTTTAATGACTACGTAAGGACGACCGATTGGACAAGGCCTGATAGGTAAGATGTCCGCCTCGTTTCTTTAGTTCGATATTCAACCAAGAAATCAGGTCGAGAGGCTTGAATATAGGGTCGAGGGCTTCCACCGTAAACCTAGATTTTCAATTTGACTAACTATCTGATTATTTACTTACAAAAACCCTACATGTTTAAAATCTTTCTTGCCTCTCTCCTTATCTATACTTCACTTCATTCCATTCGTTGAATCCTTCCTCCCTCCTTATACTTATCACGGATAGGTTGAGTCCTCTCTCTTTGCCGAACAAGTCGTAAATGTATTAGGTGTTCATCCTGTTTGAATATTTCGAACCCTGCTTTCTGCAATACACCAAGCGAAGCTTTGTTGAAGGATTCAACAGCAACCTTAAGGAGTTCCACCGCATAACGTGGAGATGCTAATTGTTGATGGTCTTCCCATACTATTTCAGAAGGATCCATTCGGGGGTATGCTGTATGAACACGAGGAAGACTCCACCAAAAAGAGGTAAAAGTTTTTACCGCTTCGGTACCGTATCCTTGACCCCAATACTCTTTTTTGAGCATGTAATGGATGGATGGCCAAGTAGTCTTATACGGATAGGCAGGAACATTGCCTAGTAGATACATTGCTCCGATATAGTCATCTTCTTGGCCATCAGGTTTCTTGGTGAAGATTCCGTAGTATAGCCCCTTATTCCAAGGTGTGAGGAATTGATTGAACTTCTTCAAAGTAGAATTTAAATCTGTTGAATAATATTCATCATGATTTAGATGACCTAGAACATTGGGTTCAGGTTGGGAGTCCAGGGTATAATAGTTCAATAAATCCGTGTGAACATAAGTACGAATAATCAAACGCTCTGAAATTAGAGGTTTAGAATATACGCTAGGCGCCAGAAGAGGTTGGGTAGTATTAATGTCGATAAAGGTAGGTTCTGCATAAGCGGATGGATGAACTGAAGCGGGTTGATTTTCCGTAGTAGAAGGATTGACCGAAGCGGGTTGATTTTCCATAGAAGAAGGATTGACTGATGGAGGTGGATTCTCCATGGTGGTAAGGTTGACCGAAGAAGCGGGAGAGTTGGTAGGGTTGGTTGTAGTAGCCATTCTGATAGTGTTGTATCAAGTGAATTATGATAATATCAATAAAGGTAGATAATCAAGAATTGTTGTAGACAAGAGAAAATCAAGGGAATGAAGCCTATATTTATATTTGTTTGTCTTCAAGCAAAGTTGGATAATTTTTTAGATTAATAAGCGACAAGGGTCCAGGCCCTGGCCTTATAATATAAATCGAATTTACGTAGTCTTTTTATATAACGGGGCGCAATCATATCCTTCGGATTAGGTGTCGGCCCCCCCCAAATAAGGGGCTATAGTGTAGGGATCCGTAGGAGATATTTTTTGGGTTTCTATTTTTTTTCTTTGTATGATTTCTATTTGTCATAGTGAGTCATAAATCCTGTAGATGATTGGGTGATTGATTAAGATAACGTAAGATTTAGCTTATATGATCAGCTTAGATTTCTTGGTATTGGTTCTAGATTTCACCATGATTACTTTTTATGATATGATAGGTTACATAGTAGAAAGGTCGACCGTATCACTTGACCATCTGTGCAGATCATTTCTATAAACAACTGGTCGATAAACCTAGCCTCCGGCTCGCGAAGCAGTCCAGGCTTCGCAGGATGAGGCCAGCTACACTAGATGACTCCGTAAGGGGCCCTGGCCCTGGCCCTGGCCCTGGCCCTGGCCCTGGCCCTGGCCCTGGCCCTGGCCCTGGCCCTGGCCCTGGGGAGAGATGATCAAAGTTTGATACAATAGATAAGAAAATTGAAAGTTGATTGGTTATGAGTCATGTTTTAAGAGTGAGTCTTTCGTCATGTGAGAATTAATCGCTTACGCGTAAGTGGTGAAGTTTTTATCTAGATTTTTGACAGGTTATCCTTATTTTAAATATCAGTCTTTATGCAGGAGCCTTTTACGTAGTATAAAAAATATATTTTTATATAAGCCTGCGTCATCCTGCCTGCTCTTCTAACCCGAAGGATAAGGAGGATAGCAAGGCACCACCCTTATGGAGGAGCTATATAAGAAAACCGGTTTTTTTAAGATCTAACCTCAATTTAGATAAGATTAACTTAAGTTATGACGATCTTTAAATCATAGTGGATCCTATTTAACCTTAGATTTCACTTTGATTTAGTGTAGATCGAGCTGGCTTATTTACGGTACCAGATGCCCAAAAATGAAATCATCGATAAGGATATAAGCAATATAATTGGGGAGAAGATAGAGGAATGCGTTATCATTAGGGGTCATGCGTCTGTAGGGAGAGCAGGATGTGATCCCGTATTTGAGTGGCAAATGTAAAGATGATTGGATATAGATTGCCCTTCGGCCGCGTAGCGGCCTGGGTAGCTCCGCTAAGGGGTAATGATAAGTCATGTGGTAAGATAGATGACGCGTACAGTCCTACACCCTTTATTTTAATCTAGCTTCCTTGCGTGAAGGGACCTCTCACATCAGAAGAAAGTCCCTCACTAAGAAAGCCAAAAAGCGGGATCTGAAGCAGTTTCTGCCTAAGTTGAATGAGATGATTAGACTGGGAGAGGAAGAGGGAGATTACTATACGGAAATTCATGTGGTTCGTCAGAGTGAGTCTTATAGATATGTAAGGAATAATGTAGTGGAGGAATATATGGTAGGGTACAGCATTGATTTTAAATTTATTAGTTCTACATAGTTGTGTAATATAGTAGTCTTTAGGGTACTAGACTACGTGAAGAGAGACAATATTTACTTAAAACTCTCTAAATAAAATTATGCTGCAACATTTGTGAAAACGGTCAAATATATTTGTTTAGTGTAAAGACCGTCGGTAGAGTAAACTATCGCTACAGACTGGTTCACCGGTGGGTGGCTGAAACGCTGCTTAATGTACAGTCGGAGTTTTTTTCTTTATTTTTAGAATTATTTTTCCCCTATTTTTTTTTTTCAATTGTCGCCTTTGTTATTAAGAATTGGTATAATGAAAATAAAAGGTAACGGATTTATATCTAATTGAGTATATTCTTTAAAGACTACTCTCATTATACACAGCTAAAGAGTTGAGAAGAAAAAAGGGGAAATTTTTATTAAATAAAGAGACACAAGGCTTTATATGTTTTACTATAAAGTACAGGGTTTGCTTATTTTAAACATTTAGGGCTAATATCAGCCAGAATAAGTTAATTAAAAACTTGGCTACGGTTATTACTAACCTTATTAGTGCAATACCTTGAATAGGTACTGACGTAGTTGAGTTCATTTGAGGAGGTTTCAGTGTTAATAACGCTACTTTAAATAGATTTTTCGCATTACATTTTGTATTACCATTAAATTACTAGTGGTATTAAAATTTACCAAATTGCTTGGAGACCAATATTATAGTTTTATTGATAATAAGCAGCAAAGTATGATTAACTCTTATATTTATAGTATATTTAATTGTAAATCATATGCGTTCAACGACTAAAAGGTAAAATAAAATATAATAAATATTTTATATGATATAGTCTAAACATTACTGTGAAGTAATGATCACTCCCACTGTGTGGGAGGCTAATATTAATATAATTGTATTGAGTATAATCTTTCTTATATTAGTAGCAAAATATAATACGTTAAGTTCTAAAACTTATGATGATTGAGTTAATAAAATAGAATTAACTAAAACTGCTGTTACTAGTAAAAAAAGAAATAATACAACCTAACGTGGATGTTAGCTTTTTAAGCTTTTTAGTAGGAGTAATTGACGGTGATGGTTATATTCCAGCTAGAAAAAAAACCTAATGGATATATAGAATTTAACTTAGTTATTACTTTTCAAAATAGAGATCTTGCTACTTTTGAATATATTTTAAGTAAATTACATTTCGGTATTATAGCTAAAATAGACTCTAGTTTAAGTAAATTGGTTATTTATAATTTTGAATTAAAATATGTTTTGGTACCGTTATTACTTAAACATGGATTATTCTTTTTAACTGAAAATAGAATCAATCAGTATAATTTGTTATTATATACTTTAGATAATAATGTTAAAAAATGAGAATTATTACCTGATGTAATTCCAAATTATAGCCCACTAATTCTAGACAATCCCATGAATATCTTAAGTAATATTGGATATTTTAAAGATTGATTAGTAGGATTTGTAGTGGCTGAAGGTTCTTTTTTTGTTCAAGCTAATAAAGAAATTTCCTTTAGTATTAGTCAAAAAGGTAATAAACTTTTAATGCAAGCTATCCATTTATTCTTTAAACCAAGCAGAGCTATTTACTATTCAAAAGATAAAGATGTATCTCTTGTTCGTATGTCATCCGTTAAAGATGTACAAAAGTTGTAAATTTTTCTCCTTTGAAAATAACTATCCTTTAATTGGATTTAAAAAGATAGTTATGAAATTTGATTAAAAGCTTTAAAAGAATCAAGTAGATACAAAGATCTAAAATTACCTTAAAAAATTTCAATTTTATTAAGGTAAATAAATTTATTAGCCCTTATTTTACAAAAAGGAATTTTATGTTTCTTAATGTGAAGCAGGGCGTTTCTTTAAATATAAAATTATTATATATTGTTTATAGTAGTTTTTAAATTATGTTATATATGTGCATCTAATCCTTAGATGAATTATTTAAATAATTCCTATATTATTTAAGTAATTAAATTCAAATACTTATTTTAATAAAATTAATAAATTGTTGTATTAGCCGCATTAGTTTTAATGCATTTAATAGCACTTCATGACACTGCAGGGTCTTCGTTATTTGGCCCTAAATTTCTATATATGAAAGCTCTTTCATCTCTTAAAACAACCTTGGCTTTTATATTACCTAATTTTAAACCTAATACACGAATAGGTCCTCACAATGAGGAGGTTCTCTCTGTTATAGTAGGTTCATTATTAGGGGATGGATATGCTGAGAGATTGCAAAATGGAGGTGTAAGAATAAGATTTAGACAGCAAGTAAAGCATAAAGAATATATATTCTGGCTGCATGGTTTTTTATATGAAAGGGGTTATTGTACTAAAAAACTTACCTGTTCTTTTCGAACAAAAATACGGGGATAAAATTTATCAAGCATATCGTTTTGGTACCCTAGGGTTTTCAAGTTGAATGGGATTATATAAGTTGTTTTACACTAATAATAAGGTCAAAGTAATACCTAAAAATATTTCTGAATTATTAACACCTTTGGCGTTAGCTATTTGAATAATGGACGATGGAACTTGAAAACCTGGTGTGAGAATAGCTACCAACTGTTTCACAAAAGAAGAGGTAGAACTTTTGTCATTAGCTTTAGATTCAAAGTTTAATTTAAAAAAGTAGCTTACATAAAAATAATAGTAATTATCAATTATATATTAAACAAGAATCTCTCCCTTTATTAAGAAAATTAATATTGCCTTATATGGTACCTAGTATGCTTTACAAGTTAGGATTATAACATGTATATAGAAGTAGTTGTGAGATTCAATCTTGAATCTCTAAGTTTCCGACAGGAGACTTAAATCATAATATCTACACGATATTTTGGTTTGGCAATGCCAGGTGAAAACGGTCAAAGATTAATATATTTAATACAAGACCGTCGGGCATATTAATCCTTACTTTGTCTAAAATATGGTCGCTACAGACTGGGTCGCCGGTGGGTATTCTTTATAGAATGCTTAATGTACAGTCGAATTTGTTACGCAAGTAACCCTTTAGGTGTATCAGGTAATTATGATAGATTACCTTTTGCTCCTTATTTCTTATTTAAAGATTTAATCACTATATTTATATTTATATTTGTATTAAGTTTATTTGTATTCTTTATGCCTAATTATCTTGGAGATAGTGAGAATTATATAATGGCAAATCCTATGCAAACACCGCCTGCAATAGTACCTGAATGGTACCTACTACCCTTTTATGCTATATTAAGATCTATTCCTAATAAACTTTTAGGTGTAATTGCTATGTTTAGTGCGATATTAGCTATAATGTTGCTTCCTGTTACTGATATAGGTAGATCTAAAGGTTTACAGTTCAGACCTTTCAGTAAAATAGCTTTCTACGTATTTGTAGCAAATTTCTTAGTTTTGATGAGCTTAGGAGCTAAACACGTAGAGTCTCCATTTATAGAATTTGGACAAATAAGTACTGTTCTATATTTCTTTTATTTTATCTTAATTGTTCCTTTTGTAAGTTTAATAGAAAATACTTTAGTTGATCTATCTTTAGAAAAAAAAACGTTCAAAGCACAGGAAATTTAATGACATTAAAAACTAATTCATTATTTATTACTATAGTTTTTGCAAATTCCTTTTGGCTACGCAGGAGTCCGCAAGTATTTATCTACCCTCACGACTACGTAAGTCGGCCATCCCTGCTTGCGGGAAGTCCTGGGGCCCGGTAGAGAGGTTAAATAAATATGACCTGCATAATTAGGATGAACGTAACTATAGCCAAAGGCGAGACGAAGCATCTCAAAATTGCTTTAATGGATATATGATAACTAAATATACCTATACCCATCCAATAATTTAATTATAAACGAGTTCCCGCGCTGGCATACTTCTAACGAAGTATAGAAGTCTGCTGCAAAAAAAATATGCTTTTTTTTATAAGGCCGCGTAGCGGCCTGGGTAGCTTCGCTAAAAAGAGAACTCTTAAGATTTACATTAACTGGTTGAATACTTTAAGTTAATTCCTATTCTTTTCTATTGTTTCACTTGCTAACAAAATACCATAATTATAATAATATAAATTAGGATCATCTTGTGATAGGTGGACTTCGTAAAGGGAAGTGTATGAATTAAGCCTAGTATTGAGAATAAAGGAGAAGATTGTAGATCTTAATTTTAGATTAAGGGCTATAAATTAAAGCCTCGCCTTCGTGCGATTTTTCTGTATAGAAAAATTAAAAAAAAACAAATTTCTTCCTAAAATATAAGGTTATTAAAGGTAAGCCTTATTTCACCTCTATTCTTCCTTTTATATCTTTATATATTTTTAATTATGAATAAAATAATCTTTAAACATTTCACAAAAGTTAATATAATTGCAGGTATCTTTACTTTATTATTAGTGGTTTTAATTAGATATTTTGGTGTGAAGCGCACCTGGAATAATTTTAACGAAGTCAAAAAATTATTTTTTTTTTCAATCCTCTTGATTTATATATAGATCTTTTATCTGGCTTTTTAGGTATAATTATTAGATTAGGTATAAGAGGTGTTATTGAAGAAGGTATTTTTAATGAAATTGAACTATTATCGGAATATTTGACTATGAATAACGGTAATCCTGATCCTTTACACCCATCACAATCAGGTCTATCTCAAAGCCTTCAAGGACCTCAATCAGGTCAATATGTTAATCAAACTATTTCTAATCTTGAGCCTTGACCCGCACATAATTATGACGGAGATGGTTTAGAGTTAGAAATGGTCGTTTGTCTATTGATTATACCGCTCACGTAGTCGCACAATTGTAAGTTTTTTTTTGATCGATTTAATCAGCCCAATAAATCAGCTGAGAGTAGAGTAATGACCGAACGTATAGCTAACGCAATTTAATATAATTATACGATTAAAAGTAATCGTATAACGAATTTAAATGATTGTGCTCATACTTGATTTAGAGATTATATGAAATATACATTTCCAGATCGAAACCTACATGATTTTACTAATAGTAAGGTTTTACGAGATACTCTTAGAAATTTTGCTAAAAACTAAATTTGTCTTTAAAGAGAGATGATATCCATTTGGATTTTGCTCTCGTCTATCTTGGACTTTATAGGTAAAAATTTTTATTTGCTATTCAACTCTCGCCTTCGTGCGATTTTTCTGTATAGAAAAATTAAAAAAAACAAAGGTTATTAAAGGTAAGCCTTAGTCTTATCTACGTTATTTAAATAGCGTAGTTTTCCTTTTATATCTACCAATTATATAATATATGCCCCGCGGCGGCTTCGCACGCACGCATAAAAACTTACAACAAATTAAAAATTTTAACGATGAGTCTAGATTTATAAGATCTTTACTTGTATTACCTTATTTTGAATAGAAAATTCTTATGTATTATAAAGCCGCAGGGCCGCGTCAGCGGGCCTAAGGCCCTTGACGCTTTTTTTATTGAACAAAAAAGACATAATGTAATAGTTTATAATAAAGAAGCCGCCGCGTCCGCGCTTCGCATAAAAAATATATTTTATAAGGCCGCGTAGCGGCCTGGGTAGCTTCGCTTTGTATATAAAAATTAAAAGGATATACAAATAACTTATAAGTTTGCATGAGTACTCGCCTTCGTGCGATTTTTCTGTATAGAAAAATTAAAAAAAAATAAAAGTTAATAATAAGTTAATTAACTTTGGTATAGAGATATTCTTAATAAGGGGACTAGCGAAGCTGGCGTCCCCCCTGCGACTACGTAATCGCCGCTAGAGACTAAAAATAACGTGAAGGATCCTTCTGTAAGAAGCGCCAAATAAATAAAATAAAAAGAATATATATCAAACTAAAATAAAATAAACTATTAGGTTAATTATAAAAAGTTTTTAGTGAATAAGTCAATAAGAATATATAAAAATATAAGAATTATGTTGTAGTTGGTCTACACTTTGATTGCAGATCTTAAGTCTGAGGTTCAATTCCTCCATAATTCTATAAAATATTCGTAAAATTATCTATTTTCTTCTTATAAGAATAAATTCAAAATTATTTTAATATAATCAAGTCGCACTTATTATAAATGAAGAATTATTACGCTTAGTGTATTATTATGAATCAAGGGGATGATCAGCAAAAATTTGTAGCAATAGAATTAAAATCTTCTATAAGTTTATGATTTGAACGGTGATTTTTATCCACTAATGCCAAAGACATAGGAACACTTTATTTAATGTTCGCCTTATTTTCAGGGTTATTAGGTACAGCTTTTTCTGTATTAATTAGATTGGAGCTTAGCGGTCCTGGTGTACAATATATTGCAGATAATCAATTATATAATAGTATCATAACAGCTCATGCCATATTAATGATATTCTTTATGGTCATGCCTGCTTTAATCGGAGGTTTTTTTTCGACGCGGACGGATTGTGATTGAGTATATAAATATACTGACTCCCGTAAGCTTACCTGTAAGATACAGGAAAGAGTCCAGGTTAAATGCTGCAATTAAGTCCAACGAGGCTTGGTTGTGAGGAAGCACTAAATGGGAAAATGATAGCAGCAGCCTAGAATACCAAATTACCCTACCTAGCAGAGTGGATGATATAGGTTGAGCGAAAGCTAACTTATGAACTAAAGACGGTCCAGCGATAATCGATCAGCTGCTTAACAGATCGAAGTTCAAACTAACGAGAAGAAAGATAGTAGAAACCCTATCCCCATGAGCTTACCTCATTGAACATACCGTAACAGTAAGCAACCTTATACCATACCCAAGCAACAACATGCTGAGCCAATCACAAGATAAACGCGGGAACCCCGGAAAGGTGAGTACTATCTCACTCTCAGACATATTTGTGTCACTGACCTGATATATACCAAAGCTTAGGTTAGGATATAACAGCTGAGACGGGGGCAAGATAATAGAACAAGCAAATGTCGGAGGTAATGCTTCGAATATTCGAGGAGGGATCAAGACCATCAATCCCAATTTGAAGGCACCAATTCGTGGTGTACTGCTGAATTTTATATGCCTAAATAAGGCTGTCCGAGACTCTGTTGTAGTAAGAAGAAAGGTCCAGGACCTCCTAGGAGCGAGACACATATCTACTTACTCCTACCTAACTCCTATAGTATTGACTAGAGGAGAAGAAGTAGAGATAAAACAAAGAGAACTGGCGCAGCTAGCTAAACTAAAAGGAGCCTATGATAAAGAAGTCCTTAATAAACAGATGCTGCTAGCAAGATCGAGACTATTTAGGGAGCACGCTGTAGAATTGATAAGTAAGAAATCGGGGTCCCAAACTCCAGGAATTGACAGAGAAATATATGATAAAGATAATGAAGGATCATTTGATGAATTAGTAGAATACCTAAGAGAAACTATCTACCATCCTAACCAATACAAAGCAAAAGCTGTAAAGAGGGTGTGGATTCCAAAACCAGGTAAGGATGAAAAGAGACCGCTTGGTATTCCTACAATTAAAGATAGAGCCCTACAAGCCCTAATTAATTTGGTCCTAATACCCCTTGTTGAAATCACAAGTGACCCTAACAGTTACGGATTCCGTCCACACAGAGATTGCAAAATGGCCATAGCCGCTGTACGTAATCAACTGAAAACCATGGACGTACAAAAAGTAAGAGGATCAATAAACAAGAGACAAGGTGCGGACGGACAAGGTGGTAACTACCTTATCCCCAACCAGGAAAAATGAATATTGGATGCAGACATCAAAGGATTCTTCGACAACATAAACCACGAGTGACTAATAGAAAATCTTTTTCTACACCCGGAAATGAAAAAAGTTGTAAATCAATGGTTGAAAGCTAAGATATTCGACCACGGAACATATAAAGACCCTATAAATGGAACTCCTCAAGGAGGGATAATATCTCCCACACTAGCAAATTTCACCCTAAATGGACTGGAAAGAATAGTTAAGGAATCGATCCATCCTCTAACGAAGTCCAAAGAACAGCGTATGCAGATCAAGGGTAGGGATGGCATATATCGAAGAATAAATATGTCAACGGAATGTATCAGGTATGCCGACGACTTCATTGTGCTAACAAGAAGCAAGAATATACTTGATAAATACATCACACCGGCTGTCAACAATTTCCTAAAGGAAAGAGGATTGTGATTAAGTCCTCAAAAGACCAAACAATACCAATTAAAAACCCCGGGAACACAACTAGATTTCTTAGGATACACATTTAAATATATGACTAAATGGTCTTCAAAAAGAACGATTATATACTCAAGGAAAACTCCTAGTGCTATTGCATTATTTCCGAATCGAAATAAAGTAATCGATTTCATATCGAAATTAAAAAATATTATACATGAATCACAAAATCTCTCAGCTGTGGAATTAATTAGCAAATTAAATCCGATCATAAGAGGATGAACGAATTACTACAATCTGGACAATAGTTCACATTACCGTAGTGTATTAAGACAAGCTTTATATCGTCTAACCTGACTATGAATGAGTAAAAAACATCCCACTTTAGGAAAGATTAAATTAGCGGAAATGTATTTCTTAAGATCCAAAAAAAGATCTCAAGCCTACAGAAATCGAGGAAAATTCACCGATTATCGAAACCGCAGCCTCCACAAGCCATCAGGTAAAGTTTAAGAACTACAAATGAACCTTCTACGGATTAAGCCGGAATAAATCCAGATACTCCAACAAAGTGGAAACTAGAACGTCATTCTTAATAAACCCGATAGGAAGTAACTCAATAGTTGCAGCCATTAAACATCTACTACCAGAGGAACTGAAGACATCCAATGCCTTTGACGATCCAAAAATAGTGGAGAGATTGATTAGATTAAAACTTAATATATCCTTAATCTCAACCCCTAAAACACCAACACTAAAAGAAAAACTCTTCAAGATACAGAAAGGGGTATGTTCAATGTGTGACAAAATAATCGATCCGGATTACTTGCACTACAACAGTATTCACATACATCACATCAAACCTATTAAGAAAGGAGGAAACAAATTTGTGTTAAAAAACTTAACACTAACTCACTCCTGATGTCATAGAGCGCATAAACATTAGATTATGCCGATCCTTTACGCAAGAATAGCTGTCGATACTAAGTTAAAACCTCGCTTATATGATGAGGAACAACACGGAAGCAACGATTTATTATGGTGAGCCGTATGCGAGGTAACTCGCACGTACGGATCTTTGAGGGGATATCACCGCGAGGTGTGTTCTATCTCTAGTGGTAATTTCTTATTACCATTATTAGTAGGGGGGCCTGATATGGCAAACAAATCAGTCCTCCTTTTTTCTTGTACTTTTAGTTTAATTGTAAACTCCTTATTATACTTTTTTGAGCGAAGCGCCCTCATAAAATTAAGAGCTTATTACAGTACCTCTGCAAATGCGAATGTAAATCTTAACGTTAAGAATATCCAGAATTTAGGTTCTTACTTAGCCGGTTTATTTGAAGGAGATGGGCATATTTGAATTCAAAAACAAAAAGGTAGTAAAGCTCAGAATCCAAGATTTTGTATAACTTTTAGTTTAAAAAATGAGGCTTTATGTAAAAAATTCTTAGATATTATAGGGTCAGGATTTATTAGATATAAACATGGAGATAATGCTTGTGTTTTAGTTGTTTCACCTGTTGTAGGTTTAAAAAAAATTGTAAATTTAATTAACGGTGAATTAAAAACACCTAAAATACATCAACTTCATAGCTTAATAGATTGATTAAATAAAAATCATAATGCTCAACTAGAAAAATTACCTTTAAATAAAGATAATTTAGAGAAGAGTAGTTGATTAAGCGGATTTGTAGATTCAGATGGAAGTTTTTCTGTACAATATACTAAAACAGAAAATGGCGCAAAAAAAAGAAAAATTTCTTGTAGATTGAGAATAGAACAAAGAATGTTAGATCCTATCACAAATGAAAGTTATTATGATATTTTGAATCAAATATGTTTATTCCTAAATTGTAATTTATGTACTAAAACTCAGAAATCTACAAATAATACTTATTATACTTTAGCCGCATCTAGTAAAGTATCTTTAGTTATTCTAATAAATTATTTTAATAACTATCCTTTATTTTCAAGTAAGTATTTAGATTATAAAGATTGAGAACTAGTAGCAAATTTACTTATTAATAATCAACATTTAACTGCTGATGGAATAAATACAGTAGAACTAGTAAGAAGTCGTATGAATACAAAAAGAATTGAATTTAATTGAGATCATTTAAATAATTTTTATTACTAAACATTTATTATTATAAGCAATTTATATTTATTTTGAGGGCGCTCCGCTCTAGTATTTTTTTTTACTAAAATATTCTCTGTAATATTGTTTACAGCAGGGACTACTAATCCAAAGGATAAGGTGCGTAGCGTGGGGTTTATTCTAGCTTTGCATTAAAAACTAAGAGAACAAGAATATAAAATAAGGGAATGCCGTTATAAGATGTAAATTTTATAATTATTATTTTGCTATAAGCATGGAACCTCTCGAAATTGAGTTTTTTACTCAGTCAACAGATGTATTGACACCTAATTTAACAGTTCTAATACTGTTATAAAGTAAATAATATACTGAATTAGTCGTAAAACTAATACATACATGGGAGCATTATGCTGGAAACCAACAAGTATTTATACTTTAGTAGGATCCTCAGAGACTTTAATAAATTCTTTAGCTAGTAAAATTAATTTATTAAGAATGTATATTAATTATGCATTAATACGCAAAACTCCAATTTTTCTAACTAAACTAGATAGTTAGGTAAAGATAAAAAGTTGGATGAAGACATAGTCCGTTTAGGTAAGAAATTACTTAATTTTAAAGATTCCCTAGATTAAATAACATTAGCTACTGACTATTAATACCTAGTTTACTATTATTAGTATTTTCGGCCGTTATAGAAGGTGGAGCTGGTACTTACCTGTGCCTGAGTAGTAAGTAATTACTATAATTGAATCTCACTGTATGCTGGAAACTCCTAAAGCTCTAGATACTATATTATTAAATTAGTGAAAATTCTTGAAATAGAACAATGGATAATCAGCAGGAAACCAAAGTAATAAGCCATATTACAAGTAGGATCCTCAGAGACTATACGTGAGACTCGTCTTAACATTTAGACGATGAAGATATAGTCCATGTACATATGAAAGTATGTATTTCATATTAATCTGGATTTATATTTAGAGGTAGGTATTTTAAATAAAATATCCGAGCCTTCCTGCGGTTTTAATCCCACATCGAATCTTAAAACTTCAGCTAGAAATACCTTAGGAGGGTATCTAGCTGGGTTAATAGAAGGTGATGGATCTATAATAGTACCCAAAACTATTAGAAATCAAAAAGGTAAATTATTATACCCTGTAGTGAAAATCACTTTTGTAAAGAAAGATTTACCGTTAGCTTTAAAAATTAAGGAAATTATTAACGGTGGAACAATAGAACACCCTAAAAATTCAGATTATTGCAATCTCTTATTTCAAGATGTTGTTTCAATACAAAAGATTTCACTAAAGAAATATAAAAAATAAAATTACTAAAAAGAATTAGGAATGAGCTCGGAGTTAACTATTACCTACCTTAGGTCTTTCCTATCTGTCCCGAAAGATCTATAATAAAAATCCTATAATTTTTGACAGGAATTACCTTACAATGCAAGTCCTCGGTGTTAAGATATAATAACGCAGATACTCAAAAAGAATCTATTCTTAAGGATAATAAAAGTAAATCTGGAGTTTATTGTTGAACTCATATTGAATCAGGTAAAAGTTATGTGGGTTCTAGTGTAGATTTATATAGAAGATTTATGCAATATTATAATATAAAATATATTACTAGAGCAAGTAAGTCAAGTTTAATTTGTAGAGCTTTATTAAAATATGGTTACTCTAGCTTTAAATTAGAAATTTTAGAATATTGTGAACCTTCTGTGATAATAGAAAGAGAGCAATATTATATAGATATTTTAAATCCAGAGTATAATATCTTAAAAGTGGCTGGTTCTCTTTTTGGTTATAAACATACTATTGAATCGATAGAAAAAATGTCTGAAATAGCCAAAAATAGATCAGAAGAAACCATAACCAAATTGAGAGAAGCTGCATCAGGTAAAACTTATAAACATACTGAAGAAACCATAAAAAAAATAAGTGAGTCCATGCTAGGTAGAAAGCATTCGGACGACACTAAAGAAAAACTAAAAATTATTCAATCCAATAGAACAAAACAACCGGTAAAAGGTATTAATATACAAATTAAAGATATCTTAACCGGGGAAATAACTATATATGATTCCTTAAGAAATGCAGGAAAAGATTTAAATTGTAGTCATAACTCTATGAAAAATAATTTAGATAACGGAAAATTATTTCGTAAGAGATATATTATAACATCTGCTATTTCTAACAGTAAATCTTGCTCTTAGTTATTGCTGTACTACTTAACGGGCAGATGAGAACACCTAAAATAGAAGCTTTACATAGACTAATTGATTGATTTAATGCTAGATCTAATAATAATGTTAAACTATCTAAGTTAGAATTGGACAGTAGTCCCTTAAGCAGTAATGCTTGATTAGCTGGGTTTATAGAATCCGATGGTAATTTTTATTGTGGATTTGATTTAAATACTGATGGTATAGCAAAAATTGTCAAGTGCTATATGAGAATTTCTCAAAAAAAATCTTACAGGTTAAACAGTGAAATACCAGAGAATCTAAACACTAATCTTAACATAATGGAAAAAATAAGAGAATTTCTTAATGTAAAGAATGTTACTGAGATTAAAAGAGTCAAAGAGAATTATCTAGAGTTAGCTTATGAAGTAAGAACTACTAAAAAAGAATCTTGTGATCTTTTAATAGATTATTTAACAGAATACCCTTTATTTAGTTCTAAACATCAAGATTTATTAGATTGAAAAAAAGCACATGAAATTAGATTATCAAAAATTATAAATCTATTGAAGGTACTTTAAAGTTAATCTCCTAAAAAATAGCATGAACACTAAAAGAACTCAATTTAATTGAGATTCATTAAACAGATTTTACTGTTAAATGTAATCAGGGTTAGTAATAACGAGGCTTGCTTTTCTTTGTAAAGCTATAAATATCCTAGCCGCGCTTCATATAAAAAAAATATATTTTTTTATTAATTTTCTATACAGAAAAATCGCACGAAGGCGAGGCGCCGCGTCTGCGGCCCCAGGCCGTTGACGCTTTATAGAATGGTAAGGTTAATATAATTAGACAGGATGAACTATTTACCCTGCCAAGTGATTTAGGGAATCACTTATGTGGGGAAAGCTGCCAAACTCCGGGGAAGCCCTAAAACTTTTGGTACCAAACCTGGAATGAAAATTCGGAGGTGGAAGAAGTAATGATTTTTATAAGGTAACAAGTCAAAAGATGAGTGAAAACAAAATGGGTAATCGCGGATCTAAGTCAGCAAATATTGCTGTAAAAGAGCAACGAGTAGACGGTAGCTACATAGATTCTAATTTGAAGCCACAAAATACTTTAATTAATAATTCTATGTTAAGGTGTACTCTAACGGGCTTCGAAAGAAGTTTTCGAGTCAAAGCCCTTTCTAGTATAACAAATAAACGGTTTTATTCTTCTAAAGAGGCAAATTCTAATTTAAATCCTTGAGCAGTAGTAGGATTTAGTGACGCTGAGGGTTCATTTATGGTTAGAATTAGAAAAAATTCTAAATACAAAACAGGATGACTTGTAGTCGCTCTATTTTCTGTGACTCTCCATAAAAAAGATTTATTTTTATTAGAGTCTCTTAAAGCTTTTTTTGGTGGGTTAGGTAGTATAAAAAAGAGTGGTGATAGTACTTTTA
This sequence comes from Rosellinia necatrix, assembly GCA_021209875.1. Taxonomy (NCBI): domain Eukaryota; kingdom Fungi; phylum Ascomycota; class Sordariomycetes; order Xylariales; family Xylariaceae; genus Rosellinia; species Rosellinia necatrix. The sequence continues at coordinate 157,166 of JAGYVD010000012.1, forward strand.
GTTATAGAATAGAATCATCTGAACAAATTATCAAAATAATTTTACCTTTTTTTGATAAATATTCTTTAATTACTGAAAAACTAGGGGATTATCTCCTATTTAAAAAAGTTCTAGAATTAATGAGTTCTAAAGAACATTTGACACAAGGAGGATTAGAAAAAATAGTATCCCTGAAAGCTTCTATGAATAAAGGTCTATCCGAGGAATTACAAGCCGCTTTCCCACAATGTGTTCCTACACCTAGACCCGTGATTAATAATAAATTAATACCAGATCCTGAATGATTAGCAGGGTTTGTTTCTGGGGATGGGAGTTTTAAATCTATTTTAAAAAAATCTGAATCAGTTAAAGTAGGATTTCAATCTATTTTAGTATTTCAAATAACTCAGCATGCTCGGGATGAAAAACTTATGGAAAGTTTAATTTCTTATTTAGGATGTGGTTTTATTGAAAAAGATTCTAGAGGTCCTTGATTATACTATACCGTAACTAATTTTTCATATATTCAAGGTAAAATCATACCTTTTTTCCATAAATATAAAATAATAGGTTCTAAATATTTAGACTATATGGATTGATGTAAAATTGCATTATTAATGCAGAATAAAAACCATTTAACTCCTAAAGGGTTAAATGAAATTATTGCCATAAAAGCAGGTATGAATAAAGGAAGACAACCTTCTTCTTTTGGTTCCACTGCCTACTCTCTGAATACAGAAGATGATTAATTAAATTTTGCTTTGATTATTTTAATTATTTTATCTTTAATTTGTTTTCAAGAATAACCGTTTATTATTATGCTTGATAAATTTGATAGCCGTGCCTTTATCAGGAGTTCAAAGTCATAGTGGACCTAGTGTAGATTTAGCTATATTTGCTTTACATTTATCAGGTGTAAGTTCCTTACTTGGAGCTATAAATTTCGGCTTGTGCTTACAGTTATTAGTTATATTAATATTATGTTATATTTACTTTATTTACATTATAACCTTCTTATGAATATATGAGAAAAGTTTTACATTGTTAGTTAAATCTAACGATTATTGCACAGGGAAATATTCTTGTGATGAATTGGAGAAAGAATCCGCTTCAACAAAAAGTGAAGAAGAGGAATTAAATAGTGGTTGCTTCGCAGAAAATGATAATGAAGAAAATCCATTCGAACCTGAAGAAGACCCTGAAGAAGACCCTGAAGAAGACCCTGAAGAACCTGAAGACCCTGAAGAACCTAAGGATAATTCTAATAAAAAGCATGATTGAGGTCTTATTTTAGGAAGAAAAGGTAAAAACGTCTTTGTCCATCAATTAGCTAATGCTCAAATAAATAGTCGTAAACCTGTAACTTTAAAAGTATTAAATGAAATATTAGCATATTCTAATATTTTAGTTAGTGAAGATACTTTAAATTCCTTATTAACTATACCTAAATGAGTCTTTTCGGATTTACATAAACAAAAAACCTTAGATTTAATTTATGAGAAATTGGGCTTACCTCATAGTAAGGTTCAAACTCAGGGTGTTTATATATTTACTAGTTTAACTACGGGTCAAAAATATGTAGGTTCATCCTCCCAATTATCTTTTAGATTAAAAGGTTATTTAAATCAAACGCATAAAGACACTGGTAAATTAATTCCCTTAATAAAAGAAATAGGTTTATCTGAATTTAAATTAGAAGTAATAAGTTTACCTTATTACTCTGAGTTCAGGCCAGAAATAGTTTTAGAGCAATACTATTTACTAGATCCTTCTTTTAATTTAAATACGGTAAGAATCGCCAATAATCCTAGTGGGTCTAATTATAAAGCTTTATATTTTTATAATCGAGACAAATCTATACTTTATTTTTCCACTACACAACAAAAAGATTTTATATCTAAACTTAATATAAGTCATTTTACGTTCACTAAACACCTTACAAATGGTACTTATTACTTAGGTAAATATTTATTCTTAAGAGAAAGGATTTCTACTGCTAGGTCATCTGATATGACTTTAGCTGAAATAGCTTTAATGTTAAAAAGAGACAGAGTAAAATTTAATAAAGAAAAACCTGTTAATGGTTCAAGTATAGCCATTTTATTAATAGATATATTAAGTAAGGAAGAACTTTTATTTGAAAGTTTAGGACAATGTATTAATTTATTAAAAAGTAAAGGATTTTCTGCTTCTCAAAAGACGTTAGTAAAACGTTTAAATACAGATCTATCATATAAAGGTTATATTTGTAAAACTGTAAATAATAAATAAATATTAATTGGCAAGAAAGAAATGAGGTTTATATAAAATTAAAACTGTATGCTGGGAACTCCTAATGTCTTAAGTACTTTTAATAGTGAAAATCTTAATGAATGTAACAATGGACAATCAGCAGGAAACCAAAATAATAAGGTAATTACCTTATTATGAGTAGGATCCTCAGAGACTATACGTTTTACACCAAACCGAGCTTTCGGTTTGCTGAAGAGATAGTCCACAAAATGTAATAAATTACATTATTTAGTGTCATAACTACAATAGTCAATATGAGAACTCCCGGTATAAAATTGCATAAATTAGCTTTATTTGGATGAGCTGTAGTTATTACAGCTGTATTATTATTATTATCGCTTCCTGTGTTAGCCGGTAAAGTTCTGCCGGGTTTAAATTTGGCTATTTGCTGGGAAGAGTTATACATATTTACATTTATTATATCTTTATCAGCAGGAAACTTAATAAGTTTAAACTTATTAAGAATCTTCAGAGACTATGCGCCAAAATTTGTATACTTTTACCTAAATAAAAGATTATTTTCTCAGCGGAGCTGCCTATTACGCACGCAAGCGTACGAAGGGAATTCTTTAAAAAATAATAGTTTTGATGTTAGATTTGCTTCATATTTAGCTGGTTTAATTGAAGGTGATGGTACAATAATAGTACCTAAAACAGAAAGATCGCCTAAAGGTAAATTGTACTACCCTTCAATACAAATAGTCTTTGATTTAAGAGATCTACCATTGGGATTAATAATACAACAAAAATTAAGTCATGGATCAATCTCTAGAAAAAAGGGTGAATGCTTATGTATTAACAATTAATAACTATGAAGGTATAATTCTTATAGTTAATATAATAAATGGTTATATGAGAACACCTAAAATTAATGCTTTATATAAATTAATCGATTTCTTAAATATTAAATTTGATTTAAGTATAGAGAAAAAAATAAAAGATAAAAGCAATATAAATTCTAATGGCTGATTAGCAGGATTTATAGATGCAGATGGGCACTTTTCAGTTAGAACTACTACTATTTCAAAATATCCTAAAATGGAATGTAAATTTGAAGTATCGCAAAGACAAAACGATCATAATAATGAAAATAATTATGAATATTTAAGTTTAATTGCTGATTTACTATCTACTACTGTTAAAGAGGTTAGAGGTGATAAACCTAATCCTGAATACAGAGTAAGAACTACAAGTTTAAATGGAAATTTAATATTAGTAGATTATTTAGAAAGTTCTCAGTTATTTTCAAGTAAATACTTAAATTATAGAGATTGAAGAAAAGTATTAACATATTTTGAAAATAAATCACATACTAACCCAGAATCTATAAAAGCTATAATTGAAATAAAATCCAAAATGAATAATAAAAGAACAGAGTTTAATTGAGATCATTTAGGTAATTTTTATAACTTATACAAATAATATATAGTCCCATCAATATGGTGACATATTGAGTATCTACCTTAATTATATTTTGAGACGTTATTGTCATGAGACCTGGTCTAGTAGATCAAGATATATTTGGGAATAACTATGGTGCTTACAGATAGAAATTTTAATACATCTTTCTTTGAAACAGCTGGTGGTGGTGATCCTATTCTATTCCAACATCTTTTTTGATTTTTTGGTCACCCTGAGGTTTACATTTTAATTGTGCCAGCTTTTGGTATAATAAGTACAACTATTTCTGCAAATTCAAATAAATCTATATTTGGTTACATTGGAATGGTTTACGCCATGATGTCTATTGGAGTATTAGGATTTATTGTTTGAAGTTATTTATTGATGGCTTCACCCTGTCGTGAGGCAGGGAATATAATTAATTTCGCTGTATGCTGGGACAGTTTAGTGTTAATTAGTACCTTGCATGGTGAAAATCTAATTAGCTATACTCAATCAGCAGACAATCTATCCCTGTATTCCTTAAAGGATAACAAACAGAGTGTCTCAGAGACTACACGCGAAACATTTTTAAATTTTTCCGCATTTCGTATTTATTATAATACATTATTTAAAAATACAGACTATTTTTCTGATGAATGGTTAACTTGATTTATTGGGTTTGCAGAGGGAGATGGAGCAATTCAAACATATGATAAGGGTAAAAGAGTTCGTTTTGTTCTTACTCAAAAAGAAAGTGATATACTTCATAAAATACAATTTAAATTAAATATTGGCGTTGTTAAACATTTTCCTCAAGGAAAGAGTGGTAAAAATAATGATTTTTATAGATGAATGGTTGATAATCCTTTACATATTCTACTTTTAGCTTTTTTATTTAATGGTAATTTAGCTCAAAATCATAGAATTGAACAATTAGCTCTTTGAGTTAATGCTTTAAATAATCGTTTTGGTTCTGAAACCATTAAATTAAAAAATACTCCTGTTTCAATTACATTGCAGGATGCTTGATTATCGGGGTTTACTGATGCTGAAGGATGTTTTAATGTATCTATTACAGCAAACTCTCGATATACATTAGGTCATGTTATAAAAATGCGTTATTTATTGGACCAAAAAGATAGTGTTATACTAAATAAAGTATACGAGTTATTTGGATTTGGTAAAGTAACATTAAGATCTGGAACTGATAATGTTTATCGTTATACAGCTACTGGATTTAAATCATTGAACGATGTAATAGCATACTTTAAATTATTTCCTTTACAAACTAAAAAAGCTCTTTCTTTTGAAAAATGATTAACTATTCATAACCAAGTATCTAATAAAATTCATTTAACTGAAGAAGGATTATCTCATGTAAGAACTCTGCAAAAACAAATTAATTTAAATAATAGTATGACTAATAAAACAGGAAAAGCTTAAATATGAAGATATAGTCCGCCACTTCTTGTGAAAGAAGCATACAAAATTTGTATGGGTAATTATAAAATAATTACTAACAGTTTTGCATCACATGTACACAGTAGGGTTAGACGTGGATACAAGAGCCTATTTCACTGCTGCTACTTTAATTATAGCTGTACCTACAGGAATTAAAATTTTCTCTTGGTTAGCCACATGTTATGGAGGATCTATCAAATTAACACCTTCTATGTTATTTGCATTAGGTTTTGTATTCATGTTTACAATTGGAGGATTAACAAAAAAACCACTTAGTCCTCCTTTTAAAGACTACTATATGCTGGGAACTTCTGACAATTATACTACTAGAGTTTTATATGATCTCAGTAAAAATGTATAATTTTGAACAATCAGCAGGTAACCAACAGATAAAACCATTCATCTTAGTAGGAACCTCAGAGACTCTACGTAGTCCCCTTAATAATATTAAGGGAAGATATAGTCCGTGAAACCAAAAATGATCCTTTAATGGCTCGGCTGTTTCTAATTATAATCCTTTATTTAATTTTTATCTTATATTTAAGGTTCGTACTTATTCTACTTCTAATTTGTCAGTTCCAATAGAAAAAGAGGATAAAACTGTTAATTTAGTTCCTTTAATTGTATATGATAACTTTAAAGAAAATAGAGTTAATATTTTAAAAGAACAAAAAGACAAATCAGGTATTTATTGTTTAATTAATAAAAATAATGGTCATTCTTATGTAGGAAGTTCTATTAATTTAGCTTCTAGAATGAGAAATTATCTTAATACTGCTTTTTTAAAAAGTAAACAAAATATTAATATGCCTATTGTTAAAGCTTTATTAAAATATAGTCCATCTAACTTTAAAGTATTAATATTAGAGTATGTAGACTTAAAAAAATTTAACCCTGCTTTGCAGAGAAACTTATTATATAACATATATATTGCCGTACTATAATGTGTTAAAACAAGGTTATTCTTCATTAGGTTATACGCACACAAAGGAAACCAAAGCATTATTATCCCAATTAGCTAAAAATAGAGTTCATACTGCCGAAACTAAAGCTTTAATAGCTAGAGCTTTGACTGGTGAAAATAACCCATTTTACAATAAAAGTCATTCTATGGAAAGCAAAATAAGAATCCTTGAAGCAAAGTCTGCTTATCCTGTTTATATATACAATTCTTTTAAAGAGTTATTAATTATCTTTCCTTCCGTAGGAACTTTGGCTAAATTGATTAAATCTAATCATCCTACAATAGTTAATGTTATAAAAGAAGGAATTCTATTTAGAGGGGAGTGATATTTTACTAATATACCTTATAATATAGTAGATACACCCTTAATAACTGACTGAAATTCTAAAGAATCTGACAAATTAATCTTAAATATAAATAATAACAGTCACATTAGGAAAGCAGTGTTTATATATGATATGAGTAAGAATTTTGTTGCTAAATATGATGGAGTAATGGAAGCCCAAAGAGCTTTAGGTATAAGTCATAGTACAATCAAAAATTATGCTAAAGTGAATGGTATTTATAAAGGTTATATATTTAGATACGAAAGATTAAATGATCTATAAATTTTGGGTTCGTAAGTGGTGTTGTTTTAGCTAACGCATCTCTGGATATTGCATTCCACGATACTTACTATGTAGTAGCTCAATTGGGCCTTAATTATCCAAAAGGTAATTTCGCATTTGGCTATATGCTGGAAACTATGTGCTTAGGTATTTATCAACTTTATATAGCTTATTATTATCTTTTAAAAATAGATGCAGATAGAAAATTCAATTTTCTTACTATATTTAGTAAAATAGATAATTTACCTGTTACTTTAAAAAGTACGGACATACAATTAGCAGAAAACTGTAAAGAATTCTCAGAGACTACACGCCAAATATCTGATTTTAGCGATAAGGATTTCTTTAAATGATTAGCTGGAGTTATAGATGGGGATGGTAATTTTGACGTTAGAAATATTAATTCTAAATTAGTTTTAAAAGCTATTAGAATTAAATTACATAATAGAGATATTAGAATATTAAGTAGAATTCAAAATACATTACATTTAGGTAGAATTAGATCTGATGCTAATAAACCACATTCTATGTGAATAATTAGTAAAAAAAGAAGAAATGTTCTTTTTAATAAATAAGATTAATGGTTTAATTAGACTTAAAGTACCAGGATTAAAAAAAATCTTGTGATTATTTAGATATAGATTTTATAGAAGCTGATTATAATATTCAGGCTAATGATTCTTATTTATCAGGATTAGTAGATACAGACGGTAGTATTGTTTTTAATTACACTGGAAATAGAATTGAATGTAATTTAGAATTTGAACATAATGAGTATACTAGTAAACTTAATTTAGATAACGTTATCCCTAACTATAAACCTTCAATGGTTTTTAGAGAATCTAGAAATACTATAGCATTTAGATATCAAAATGTAAAAGAAATGGTATTTTTATATGATTACTTTATGAAAAATAGATTATATTCAGATTTTAAATTTTATAGAGTATCAAAAATAAAAGAGTTTATTCTTATAAGAAGTTATAAGAATGATCCTAAAGATAGTTTAGAATTTAAAAAATTTGCAGATTTTGTTTTAAATTGAATTCAATATAAAAATCCTACTTGACATAAAGTAACATTTATAGATAAAATTAGATAATGATATAGTCCGAATACATATAAAAATTCATTTTTATTTTGTATGCATTTCCACTATGTGTTAAGTATGGGTGCTGTTTTTGCAATGTTCAGCGGTTGATATTACTGAATCCCTAAGTTACTGGGTTTAAATTATAACTTGTTATTATCTAAAGTTCAATTCTGAATTTTATTTATAGGGGTTAAAAAAAAAAGGGAAGTATTTCTGAAAAAAGTAAAATATTGTATAGTGAATACTTTAATAAAGGTTCACCTGACCCTGAAGAGTTGGCTATTTTTTTTTTTAATATTAAAGAAGAAAAAAATAATATATATAAAGAGTTAAGAAAAAAATCGGGTGTTTATATGCTTATTAATAATATAACTAAGGAAATTTATATTGATAGTAGTCTTAATTTAAATAAAAGAATGGTTAGTTATTATTATTATACTAATTCAGATAAACTTTCAAGGCCACGGGACCTGGCTAAATTAGTAATAATAATAGCTATGAGAAAATACGGTTTAGATAATTTTTCTTTAGGTATTATTGAATTTTGTAAAAATGATTCTAAAGTTTGTCTTAATTTAGAACAAAAATGGTTGGATAAATATAAACCTAAATATAATGTAACAGATAATTCCTTTGGGGCCTGGGATCTGGACCTGGATAAGGAAACAAAAAAATCTAATGATGAAGATGTAAAATTTTTTTATTTAACTCGTAATTATCCAGCCAAAGGATTAAAAGGTGAATTATTACCACAATTAGATATAAGAGGTAATTATGTTTTCTGTTATAGTATAATAGGTAAAGAGTTAATTTTCCCTTCCATTAATGCAGCTAAACTACATTTTAAAGTAAAATGAACTTTTATAAAAAAAAAATTTAAATACTAAGAAATTAGTAACTCTTCAAGGAGAAGATTGGATTATACAATCTCTACCTAAATAGAAATAGTTTAGTTAGCCCCTACCAATCCTTCTATATGCTGGAAAATCTCATAAGACTTAAGTACTTATTAAATAAGTAAAAATCTTAAGTATATCTAGACAATCAGCAGGAAACCAAAATAACCAGCCTCGTTATTAGTAGGGTCCTCAGAGACTACACGAAGGAAATTCTTTAATAAATATTTCTATTTTCTTTTTCTCGTAAACTGGAATTGTTCTTATTAAAGGATTAAGATATAGTCCGTGCGATGTGTAACTTGACATTCTTCCCACAACATTTTTTAGGTTTACAAGGAATGCCTAGAAGAATTAGTGACTACCCTGATGCTTTTGCAGGTTGAAATTTAATAAGCAGTTTTGGATCTATAGTTAGTGTTGTAGCTGCTTGATTATTCTTATATATTGTGTATGCACAATTAGTAGAAGGAAAATCTGCAAGCAGATTCCCTTGAATGACACCTCAATATTATACTGATGCATTACAAGCTTTATTAAATAGAAGTTATCCTAGTTTAGAGTGAGCCTTAAGTAGTCCACCTAAACCTCATGCTTTTACTAGCTTACCTTTGCAATCTAATATAAAATTTATTTATATTTTATTTTTATTTTTCTTATTATTCATAATAACATTTATGAATGGGTTAGGTATTGAGGCTCTTGATTTTTTAAGTACTGACTCCTTTAATTATTGGGGAACTGAGTCTATTAATTCTTTAGATAGTGAGTCAATTCATTATTCAGGTACTGCTCCAGGAAAAAGATGTCCTACATGCCGAGAAGCAGGTAGAGAGGTTTGAGTTTTTGCAGGTAGATCTTGCCCTATTTGTGGTACATACGTATCATAGTATTAAGTCTAATAAAAAAAGTAAAAATTATATTTATTTACCCTTTACGAAGTACTTCGTTAATTGCAAAAAAGGTAAATAGTTAGAGGTAACCAGTTACGAATAAAGTGTTAATTTTTACGTAGTCCTTCTACTAATGCAGCTTTTGCTGCTTGCAATGGAAGATAAATTAATTAAATATTAAGGTATGAGTGACTATTCTATATATGATTCAATTATACAATTTGTAGTTAAAATAATATAGTTCCTTAACTTTTACGTATGCTTAAAACTTCAAACCTAAATGCCTAGTTTTTAACTATCAGGTTACCTAAGTAATAAGTCGCGTTATAGGAAGGATCCACGGAGACTCTACGAATAATTTTCGTGCGTCCGCACAAAAGCCAGCGATAAATAATTTATATTAAAGAAATAAGATATTAAATAAAAAAAAAATATTAAAGGATTAAGATATAGTCCACACGATGTGTAACTTGACATTCTTCCCACAACATTTTTTAGGTTTACAAGGAATGCCTAGAAGAATTAGTGACTACCCTGATGCTTTTGCAGGTTGAAATTTAATAAGCAGTTTTGGATCTATAGTTAGTGTTGTAGCTGCTTGATTATTCTTATATATTGTGTATGCACAATTAGTAGAAGGAAAATCTGCAAGCAGATTCCCTTGAATGACACCTCAATATTATACTGATACATTACAAGCTTTATTAAATAGAAGTTATCCTAGTTTAGAGTGAGCCTTAAGTAGTCCACCTAAACCTCATGCTTTTACTAGCTTACCTTTACAAAGCAGATTATTAGTCTATTTCTCTAAAAGAATTAAAAATCATTTTAATTGAAATAATATATTAGCCTTAATTTTGATAGGCTTATATTCCTATACTCTTAAAGTAGGTATTAATTATTTATTTGACTTTAATATACTTGAAAATATAGTTTCTTTACCTTCTTTAATTTTTAGTCTACATTTACCTTTCGTTCGTTTAGGTTTTAAAGAGGCTATACTTTATTTATTATCTAAATTAGAAGGAGATTTCAATAGTATATGAGGTATACCTTTAGTTGGACCTACCGATTCTTTACCTAGTAATGTTAAAGCAATTATTCCTACTAATCTTAATATGACAGGTAAAGGTATGGGAAGCGGAGGTGAGGCTAGTGGAGATTCAGGGCAAAGTAGTACAAGCTCAAATATACCAGAGGATGATGTTTCAACTATAAGTTATATTAAACAAATTAATGAATTTATGGAGGAATATGCAGTTCTAAATATTAATATAGCGGATAAGCTTAAAAAAGCAGGTGAAGCTAACCTTTTTTATGAAGATAAACCCGAGGTTCAAAAGGCGATTATGGCTTTACTTCAAACTCATTCGAGTTTCCTTAGCAAGTCTTATTATGGGCGAGCTACTTGAATAAATATAAATAAAAATTATTTACCTCAAGATATCAGATTAAAATTAGAAGAAATGGAAATAAAAAGAACTGAAATACAAAGCGATTATTTTTCTAAGCTAGAAAAATTAAGTGAAAGTCGTAGCGTTGACGCTAGTTTAAAAGAATTTTTTACTTTAACTAATGCTTTTAGAAACTCACTTAATAAAGAACTTAATTTAGCTGAACAAGAAGTACATAAAAATATCAGACTAACTACAGCATACAAAAACCCTAAAGTAAAACAAGTAGTAAATTCAGATTTAATAATAGTCAAAAGAATTTTTAATGAACAAGATAGTTACTTAAAAAAAAGAGTAGAAGAGATTTTATTCCCTAAAAAGAAGTAATTTATATCTAGCTACGCTGGGCCTCGGCCCCCTTATTCTTTGAATTAACTTCGTGAAGTAATTCCGCGCTTCGCATAAAAAATAGAATTTTTTTTTTATTCCTTTTTGGCTGACGTAGTCGAAGCCTAGTAAAAATATAATATAAATTAGCCGCCAGGCCGCGTCCGCGCTTCGCATAAAAAAAACAAATATATTTTGAATTTTCTATACAGAAAAATCGCGTTTAGGCGAGGGCCAAGGCCCTCGACGCTAATTATATTTTTATATATTCTTATTCACTTACTCTCATATCTCGGTAATTAGTTTTGTGTTTTTATCACAAACCCTCATTAGCTCAACGGCAGAGCGGAATACTTATAATATTCAGATTTTAGTTCGACTCTAAAAGGAGATAGCGATCTTATTAGTTATTTCGTTCGTAAATACTAATAAGATTAGCCTTAATTTAAATTTTTATGCAGAATGAATTAATTCAATTATAAACTGAAAAAAATGTATTATCTACCATCTATTTATTTTTGAAGTCTTGTTGCTTATTTTCTTTGCCTTGAGTGTAGTATATGTGTTTGTAGCAGAAAGAAAATCGAAGGTTAATATACAAATAATATTAGATTTTAAATTAGTATAATTTTATACCAGGCTATTGTTTCTAATATTTTTGCAGCTTCCTTAAGATTAGTATATTTAGCGCTACGCGCCTACATATTAATATATATTTATATTAATTTCTAGCCTCCTTATCCATATCCATATTCATATCCTTAGGATTAGGGAGGGAACAGATTTTTGTGAATATATTAATTAAAAAATAGTTAGTGACTATCTGATGTTTTGTATGTTTACTTTTTCAAGCTTTAGTTAAAAAGAATTAATATTATTCAGATTTAGTTATGTCTATATTTTTTATTAGTACGACTATTTTTCATTAATTTAAAAGTAGAGTTAGATATTTCTAATAATTATTATTTTGTTTCTAATACTTCCCCCCCCCCCTTTCGGTCCAGACCCTAGGCCCTTGTGCCTGGGTCTGCGAAGCCTGGATGGATAAGCGTAGTGCTGGCTTCGCAGCACTAAATGATAATAAGTAGAATAAGTAATAAACTCAAATTATTGTTACTCTTAATTTTTAATTTAATTTTTATATTTTTATGTAGAATGGATTAATTTAATTATAACCTGAAAAAATGTATTATCTACCTCCAACTTTAATATCTATTCTTGAAGTGTTGTTGGTTATTGTTCCTGTCCTACTAAGTGTAGCCTATGTGACTGTAGCAGAAAGAAAAACAATGGCTAGTATGCAAAGAAGATTAGGTCCTAATGCTGTAGGTTATTTACCCCGTTTTTCTCTTTCTCGGAACGGATCTTTAAAAAAATTTTATCATACTTCTACAATTGATAAATTAATAAATGGTTTATATTTAAATAGAAAAGCACCTATTAAGCCTTTTAAAGACAATGTAATTAAAACTTGTGAAGATTTATTGTCTCCTTCAGATCTTAAGACTTTTTTCAGAAGTATTAGAAGTAAAGGAGGTTTATATATATTTACTCACAAAGAAAATCCTGATATATTTTATATAGGGAGAACTAAAAATTTTATAAATAGATTTAAAGCTCATCTTAATATAAATTTACAAGATAAATTTCATGTTTTTGCTAATGCTGTCGGTTGAGATAAATTTCATTTTTCAATTATTCAAATTTGTAGTCTAGATATTCAAAAAGAAAGAGAAAATTATTATTTACAAAAATACTTACCTTTATTAAATACTATCTATAAAAGTGAGATGTATACTATACAAAATTACGATTCTTTATATGAAATATTAAAACTTAAACAATTAGAATGAAACAAAGATAATAAATATTTAGGTATACCTATTTATTTATATACTTATATTGAAGGATCACTTAAAGATAACTATATTAAATTTGAGAGTATAAATAAATTATCTCAATATTTAAATATAAGCAGAGAAACTATAAATATTTATTTAAATACTTATGTTCCTTATAAAAGCAATATTTTTTTAACTGATTTTATAGAAGATATTGAATTAATAGACAAATTAGTTAGTGATACCATTCAAGGATTAGATTTAGATCGTACAGGGCTCATAAGTAAAAAGTCTGAGTTTATTCTATAGATACAAAAGTAATATTGTTAAAAACATTTATAATTATACAGGTGAGACAACTAATGTTTTAAATGTGACACATGGTTCAGTAAATAATCACTTAGATAAGTGAATACCGGGTGGTATTAAAAACAATTATTTATTTAGCTATGAATTGGATGGCGCTCCGCTCTTAAATATAGAAAAATTAAAAGAAGTTCATTTACCAAGAAAACATAATAACCTTAACGTTTGAATATATAATGCTAATACTTTAGAATTAATAGGTAATTTTAATAGTATAAAAAAAGCAGCAGATTATTTTAATGTAGATTATAGATCTTTAATTAATCATTTAGATACTAAAGAAGCCGCGCTTCGCATAAAAAAAAATATATTTTTTTTTATTAATTTTTCTATACAGAAAAATCGCACGAAGGCGAGAGGCCGCGTCGGCGGGCCAAGGCCCTCGACGCTATAAATAAAGAAGGTAAATTTATATATTTATTTAAAAATGAGTTAGATACAGAAGATTTAAATCTTTTATCTAATAATTTTAATAAAGTTTCTAATATGACAACTAGTATTTGAGTATATAAATATGTAGATGCTAAATTAACTTTAATTAATGACAATAAACCTAGCTATATTTCTAAATTATCTTTATCGGCTCCGCAGCCCAGGTATCCTGCAAAGCAGGGATACCGTAGGGCTAAAGATTTAAAAATAAACGTTAAAACAATAAACAAATATTTAGATTCAAATGAATCATATAAAGGGTATTATTTTTATAGTATATGTAAATAATAGTAAGATAAAGTGTGGTAAACTTTATTTAGCCTTTAAATCATCAAATTGACGGGAAAGCCTTAAAGCTATTTAGACTAAGCAAGTTAAGTAATTAATTTGTGGCTCTTTCAGAGGTATAGTAACACATAAATAGATGCACGAAAGGAAATAGGTAATCCGCAGCCAAGCGCCATATATTTATTATATAAATAATGGTGTGCAGTTCATCGACTAAACGGTGGTTGGTATTATTATTCACATAATATTTAAGATATAGTCAGACCCTATTCGAAAGGATACAGGAATATTTATATAATATTCTGTTAAATGGATAATATTTTTATTATTTAGGGAGAAGGCCCCTACCTCAATCTATAGTATGATTTTTTTTATACAAATGATTAAAAGGGGAGATTCGTATTTTGGATCATTACAAGCATTTGCGGATGCTTTAAAACTTCTATTAAAAGAATATGTAGCCCCGACACAAGCTAATATAGTACTGTTTTTCTTAGGGCCTGTTATAACTTTAATTTTTGCTTTACTAGGGTATGGTGTTATTCCATTTGGACCTGGTTTAGCTATTAGTGATTTTAATTTAGGTATATTATATATGTTGGCTGTATCATCTTTAGCTACTTACGGGATTTTATTAGCCGGATGGAGTGCTAATAGTAAATATGCTTTTTTAGGGTCAAAATGGCCCAATAAGGATGTTAATCTTTATTTAAAACAAACTATAAGCGGGAAGTTCAGAAAGCAAAAAAAATTGCTTACTATAATAGGTACTTTATTAAATTACATTTTATGTAATGGTGTAACACCCTTTGGGGCTCTAAAGTAAAAACTCTATTAAAGATGAATAATCTGCAAGTAACCAAAACGTCTAACTCGTTAGTAGGAACTTCAGAGGCCATACGTTTGTTATCTAACTTTCCATATAAAGGTTGTAGATTTTATAGTAGAGCCAAAGTAAATTACCCTAAATCTCCAAAAAGTAAAGATAAAAATTTAATCAATGATTAGCTGGTTTGATCGACGGTGATGGTAGTTTTTATTTAACTAAAAAAGGATATGCTAGCCTAGAAATTACCTTAGATATAAGAGATGAACATGCCTTACACATTATTAAAAATGTGTACGGTGGATCTATAAAACTTGTAACAGGTCAAAGAGCATTAAGATATTGTTTACGTCATAAAGAAGGTTTTTTAGCTTTAGTTAATGATGTAAACGGAGAAATTAGAAACTCTTATAGATTAATGCAATTTAATAAAATTTGTTTAAAGTACGAAATTACTCTTATTTATCCTAATAAATTAACATATAATAATGGTTGATTATCTGGTTTTTTTGACGCAGATGGTAGTGTAACTTTGAATAGTAATAATGGACAGTTAGCTATTACTTTAACTCAAAAAATAAGTGAAATTTTACAACCTTTACTTGATATATATGGTGGTTCAATTTATATTGATAGAACATCTAATGGTTTTAAATGATATATTACAAATAAAGAAGGTATTTTAAACCTTATATCTTATTTTAAGCAGTACCCTTCTAGATCTTTAAAAAAAAACAGATTACATTTAATACCTAGATGTTATGAGTTAAAAGATCTTGGAGCTCATAGAGCTTTAAATGAAGATAAACCTTTATTGGCTAAAAGCTGAGATATTTTCAATATAAAATGAAAAAAATATGAAGAATAAAATTTAGTGTGTGTATATTTGACTTTTTTTTTTTATTAATTAGAAACGTAGTAATTTTGTGTTTCTCCTTCTCCTACGTAGTCAGGGTAGGGTAGGAAGCCCTGACTGCTTAGGAGAGATTTATAATTTTTAATTTTTTGATAGAAACATTTTAAATTGTATGATTAGTAGTTATGGATTTGAAAAAAAAAAGTTAAATTTATTATGTTTGAAAGGGGAACCCTTGACTACGTAGGAGGAATTTTGCTTTTCTATTTATTTGTCATTAATAGAGGGAAAGAAACTAGAAATATAAACAAATTACCTTGGCCCCGCCCCCCTGCACTCTCCGCTGCATATGCTGCAGAGGGATATTTTAGCCGGGCCTAAAAAAAAAGGATAAAGGTGGAGAGTCAAATTTGAATTTAAAATTTGTTAATATTAGAACTCAATAGGCATCTGTTATAAGCTGTTAATCGTAGTTCATTGTTACACTAGCTTTTTGTGCGAAGCGGGTATAAATAAAAGAATTAGTATTAGGTGGTAAATCTTAATTACGGATAGTTAAATAGATTTACTTGGCTTTCACTAAAAAGGATGGTATTCCTCTATGAAGTATCTACGCGCTCCAGGAAAATGTCGTCGTACGCTGTTGTGGTGAGATTGAGTCCGAGGATCCTTCCAGCCTGAGAAGGCTGGGATTAATATGTAGATTAAGTATTTTTCTACCTATGAGGTAGAATCTACCTGAAATGACAGTAATAGGAAGCAAGGTTACTAGGACTGATAGAAAACAAAAAAAATATAAGACATATTTTGTAATAATTGAACTATAAAAAATCTGCATTATTTTAGGTTAAATATATTAAGCTGGTATTAATAGGTTGCTGGTAAGGCTGGCCCTCCGTAGGTAGGTAATTATCCTATTCATAGAGTCTTTAGACATCACCGTTCGGATTTTTTAATAGCGAGGCACTTCGTTCTACTTTTATAAGAATCAACTTATTAAAATTCGTATGCTTATAAGCACGCTTAAAGTAAAAGAATCCTCGCCTGTCACCGGGAAGGTTAGAGCGGATAGACATGATCAGCTGGGTTTAGTTGTAGCAGAAACTGCTACACGTTAATAAATAGTTAATACTTTAATAAATATAAAAAATGAAATACAACTTAGAACATCTTACTATAAAAAATTTAGATATAAAATTAAGTTTAATTATATCTAAATATATTTTAGAAAATGGCGATATTCATGAATATGCCTTATTACATAAAAATATGAATAAATTTCAAAATTTAAATCTTCATGATTTAGATGAATTTATTTTAAAGCAGTATCCTCATATTCGTTTGGGTCCTTACCAACTTCATATCGATTTAGAAGCTTCATATGCTGATATTACTGATGAAAAGATAGTTTTAGATGAAACAAGTTATTTAATACCCGAATTATCTAATTTAATCTTTAACCATAATAAAAACTTACTTATACCTGAATCTTCTAAATATTTAGTTGAAAAGAAGAAAATAATAGAATGATTATCTTACAATACTCCTATTGTGAATAACCCTACTATTACTCCTTTGGTTGGTACAAGTTTAGGAAATGAATATCCTATACCTAATTTATTATACGAGGATTGAATTGTGACTTCAACTTATTTATTAAGTGAGTATAATATATGGAAAAAAGCTTTATATTACTTAGAAAATAAAAATCCTGATTCTATTTTTATTGAGTTTAAACAAGCTTATAACTATTTTATATTAAGACAGTTTAAGATGAGGCAAATTAATATAAACCCTTTTGATGAAAAAAAAAGATATATATTAGATTTTACTCTTAAGGATGTAATTTATAGAGAATTATGTGAAGATATCTTATATATTTTATTAAACCTATTATTAGCTAATAAAATAATAGGAAATATAGCTTTAGAAAATTCATTAAACAATAAAAATAATTTTTTAGATATCTTAAAAGATGTTATTAAAGATCATTATGATGAAAATAAAGAGGGATATTCTTGTCTTAAAGATTTAAGATGATATAATTTGAATAATTATTGGACTGAATATGAAATAAATACAACAATAAAAATTCTTTCAGATAATTAAAAAAAAAAGTCTCGCTTGCGCAGTAATATAATTACTTTCATTATTTTTTTTTACCTTTCAGGGCGTATCATATGTGACTTCGTAAAGGTTTTTTTTAGAATAACTATATAAATACAGCGCAGCATTAATAATCGCATTTATATTTATACTTTAAGTTAATTTAAAAGAAAAAATAAAATATTAAAAAAATAGTATGGCGCTCCGCTCTTAAATTAGTCATATATACACACACAAATATTAAAAGTCTAGATAAAGATATGGTCCAATGCATATATAATTATATATGCATATTGCATTAAGAAGTACTGCTCAGTTAATCAGTTATGAACTAATATTAAGTTCTGCTTTATTATTAGTAATTATGTTAACAGGTAGTTTAAATCTAACTGTAAATGTAGAATCACAAAGAGCTGTTTGATTTATATTACCTCTATTGCCTATATTTATAATATTTTTTATAGGTTCTATTGCAGAAACTAATCGTCCGCCATTCGATTTAGCAGAGGCTGAATCTGAATTAGTTAGTGGATTTATGACAGAACACGCTGCGGTTGTTTTTGTGTTCTTTTTTTTTTAGCCGAATATGGTAGTATTGTATTAATGTGTATACTAACTAGTTTATTATTTTTAGGTGGTTATTTAATATTAGATATTATTTATTTATTGACATATTTAGATATAATCGTATGAGAAATTTTTCTTATAGATTGAGTACTAGTATTGGATTATCTTCTAGAAGATATAATGAGTACTCCTGCTTTAGAGGGATTAATATATGGGGTTAGTTTAGGATTAAAAAGTTCTATGATGGTCTTTACTTTTATTTGAGCTAGAGCTTCTTTCCCTAGAATACGTTTTGATCAATTAATGTCCTTTTGTTGAACAGTTTTATTACCTATAGTGTTTGCTTTTATTATTATAGTGCCTTGTATTTTATATAGTTTTGATATATTCCCTGTTAATTTAAATTTATTTTAAAGATTTTCCTTTTTTTTGGATATTTCTAAGATTAAAGTATTAAAAAAATTTTTTTTAGTATAATCATGTAATTGTTTACTTATGATGTAATTATATTTTAATTATAAGGGAAGTTTTTTTTGTTATTTGTTTATGTTGTTATCATCTTTGTTATTAATACCTATTTTAGGTATATTTTCTATCTCTAGTAATATTTCTTATGAAAATACCGAAGATAAATTAAGATATTACAAAATAACTGCTTTTGTAACTTCTATATTAAATTTAATTTTATCTTTAGTAATCTTTATATTATTTGATTTTAGTAGTAATCAGTTCCAATTTGTTCAAGAGCATTATGATATGAATTTATTTGATGTTTATTTAGGAGTAGATGGAGTATCGATATATTTTGTTATGTTAACTACTATAATAATGCCTATATCAATATTATCTAATTGAAATTCAATAACTGAAAATGTAAAATCTTATTTAATAATAATGTTATTATTAGAAACATTATTGCTAGCTGTCTTTTTAGTATTAGATATTTTATTATTTTATATCTTTTTTGAATCAATCCTTCCTCCCCTGTTCTTATTATTAGGACTTTTTGGATCTTCAAACAAGGTTAGAGCTAGCTTTTATCTTTTCTTGTATACATTAAAAAAAATACCTTTTTCAGTGTCAAAGAGCCAAACTACGGGGAAGCCCTAAAGCTCTAGTAACCAAAGTTGCAGAGGAAACTCTACAGCCGGCCCCTTTAATGCCAGGGGGTAAGGTAACATCACTAGTTTTCATTACACCGCGCTTCGCATGAAAACCCTGCTTTGCAGGGAGATGAGGGGGCGCTTTGCCCCTTAAATGGGTGATCACGTATCTAAATCAGATTATCCCGGTTACGCGGGAATCTGTAAAAGAGCAACGAGTAGACGGTTCTTCAGAATCTAGGATTTTAGATTTTGTAAGGTGTACTCTAGTCGCTGGGAAACCAGTTTTTTGAGAAAATTTCTTTCCATTCTTATAACCGCAGAGTTGTAATGGGGCTTTTTAGCGTAGCACAAAAAGCTTTTATACATTCAACTATACCTACACAAAAAAACATAACTTTGGACTACACAGAACAAGTAAATAATACTACGATCTCAGTAAAATCTATGGCAGGACCTGATAAGTTAGATCCTTGATTTATTACGGGATTTGTAGACGCAGAAGGGTGTTTTACTTTAGGGATATTCGCAGATAGTAATTATAAAATGGCTTATAGAGTTCAAGCTATTTTTAAAATTACTTTAGATAATAAAGATTATGATTTATTATGTCAAATTAAAGATTATTTTGGGGCAGGAAGTATTACAAAACATGGCAATACTACCTTACAATATACGATTAAATCTTTGAAATATTTAAACCTAATTATTTCTCATTTTGATAAATACCCCCCTTATTAGTCAAAAATGGGGTGATTACCAGCTTTTCAAATCAGCGGTTTTATTACTTAAAAATAAAGAACATCTAACTAGAGAAGGGTTTAATAAGATACTTAGCATTAGATCTTCTATTAATCTAGGTTTATCCGAGGAATTAAAGCTAACTTTTCCTAATGTTACTCCGATGGCTAGACCTTTACTTTTAGATAGAAGTGTTAAAGATCCTAATTGGTTAGCAGGTTTTACTAATGGAGAAGGATGTTTCTTTATTTCTATACGAAAATCTTCTACAACTAAATTAGGTAAAGCTGTATTATTAAAATTTCAAATAGCTCAACATAGTAGAGATACTGAGCTTATGAATAATATAATAACTACTTTAGGATGTGGTAGAATTGAATTAAACTTATCTAGATCAGTTGTGTATTTTGTAGTTACAAGATTTGAAGATATTACTCATAAAGTCTTACCCTTTTTTGGAAAATATCTCATTAAAGGAGCGAAAATCTCAGATTATTACAAATTTAAAAAAAGCGGCTATTCTAATAAATAAGAAAGCTCACTTAACAGAACAGGGATTATCTGAAATTCAATTTATAAAGTCAAATATGAATTTTGTCCGTAATACATCTGAGAAATAAAAGTTCCGTTTGAGATATTTGCCTATCTTAGGTTTATTATATTAATTGTATGACTAAATTAATCTTTTTTTTTTTACGTTAGGATATTATAACTTGATCTTTGTTACTAACGATTGCGTATTTAGGTTGCACAATTACAATAATTTGCAAGGATGGATTTAACCGGTTAGTCCGGTAGGAATTAAAGTAACTAAAAATTAAAGATAACATAATAGTCTGTTCGCGCCCTGGCGATTTTTATGAACATAAAAATTAAATTCTTAACATCATAAGGACAAAAATTATGTGCGTGTTCGGTTCTCTTTTTTTATTGTTATCTATTTTAGCTATGTCTTCTATAATGGGTACTACTGATTTTGATGCTTTGTTTAAAACAAATTTTGATTATACTACACAAATTTTATTGTTTTGTGGTATTTTTTTTGCGATCGCAGTAAAAACTCCTGTATATGGATTAAACAGTTGATTGCTAAAAGCTCACACAGAAGCGCCTCTTAGTGGTAGTATAATCCTTGCTGCGATTGTATTAAAACTAGGTTTATATGGAATTATGAGATTAATATTACCTATTATACCTAAAGCTTCTTTAGATTTAACTTATATAGTGTACGTTATTGCAGTTATTACAGTAATATATTCTAGTTTAAGTACACTTAGAACTTTAGACATTAAAGAGATGATAGCTTATTCTTCTGTAGCTCACGCGGCTATTTATTTAATGGGTGTTTTCAGTAATACAATAGCAGGTATTGAAGGAGCAATTGTCTTAGGGTTAGCTCACGGATTTGTTTCTAGTGGACTATTTATATGTGCTGGAGGAGTCTTGTATGATAGATCAGGTACCCGTTCAATTGCTTATTATAAAGGTATGGCTCAAATGATGCCTTTATTTTCTATCTTGTTCTTTATCCTTTGCTTATGTAATTGTGGTACTCCTCTTACATTAAATTTCATTGGGGAATTCTTATCTCTTTACGGTGCATTTGAAAGAATGCCTGTTTTGGGTGCTTTGGCTGCTTCTTCTATTGTTTTCTCAGCGGCATACAGTATTTACTTATTTAATAGAGTAGTTTTCGGAGGAACCTTTAGTAAATTTTTCTCTCAAAGTTTTATGGATTTAAGTAAAGAGAATTCTTCATAATATTTTCACTAGTATTCTTTACGGTGTTATTTGGTATCTACCCTAATTTTATATTAGATGGTTTACATTTTAGTGTATCTAGTTTAATATATAGTGTTAATTTAGATCAATCATTTTCTTTAATAGCTCCTTAAGTACTTAGTTAAGTAGCAGTAACTATTTGGCATTGAAAGATTTGTAAGTTATACAACCTTTAGTCAGATTACTCTTGCTTCCCTATAGGTAAGAACTCTAACTACTTTAGTTAATAAGCAAACGCGCGGCGGCGGCGGCGGCGGCTTCGCACGCACGCACGCACGCACGCACGCATTAAAAATAGAATTTTTTTTGGCTGACGTAGTATCATAAAAATGCGCGAGCCGGAGGCTAGTTATCATAAGTTTGTTGTTACGTCTCATTGATAGCTGGGTTTCATATAAGGTGAAGGTTTATTTTCTTATCAAGATAAAACAGGTACCTTAATTATGGCTATTACCCTCGCCTTCGTGCGATTTTTCTGTATAGAAAAATTAAAAGAAAATAAAACTTTATTGGACGCTATTTTAGCTTACTAGCTTAGTTTAGCTAAGTCTGAAGATTAAGATTGTATTACTCTAGTTACATTTCATTAACCTAAATTTTCGTTTAACCGTAAACGCAAATACTACTTTTAGTATTAAATGTTCTAATTATTAATTAATATGCCTCAATTAACACCTTTTTATTTTATAAATGAAGTAACTTTTGCTTTTGCTATAATAATCATAACAATATATATGTTATCTAAATATATATTACCTAGATTTGTTCGTTTATTTTTAGCTCGTACTTTTATATCCAAATTATTTAATTAATATTTATATGCGGACGCTTGCACAGCATGGACAAAGTAATAAATATTAATGAATTTTTTTTATCTAGATTTTCTTTTCTTTATCAAAATTTAGATCTTTTTATTAAAATTTACATTTCTTTATCTGAATTTACATTTCGATTTTTTTTTTTGCATCAGGTATATCAAATCCAAATGCTGTACCTGTTATGTATATAAACATCCTTATTCCTTTGAATTATTATAAGAATTTTACAATGGAACGTTTTTCGTTCGCAAATTTAAATAGACAGGTAGTTAGTCCTTTAAATCAATTTGAGATAAGAGATTTATTTAGTTTAGATGCACCAGTATTAGGTAACTTACATATCTCAATAACTAATATAGGATTATATTTAATGATAGGTGCTTTTTTTATATTAGCTCTTAATCTTTTAAGTACAAACTATAATAAATTAGTAGGTAACAATTGATCAATAAGTCAGGAATCTTTATATGCTACAATACATAGTATAGTTACAAACCAAATAAATCCTAAAAATGGACAAATGTACTTTCCATTTATATATGCTTTATTTATATTTATATTAATAAATAATTTAATAGGAATGGTAAAAAGGTGCCTTTGATTTTTATTATTTTTTGTCTCAAACAATCTTTTTAGAACGTGCGTAGCACAAAACAAAAAATTATATTCTTCATATTCATATGTATCTACTAATAAGTCAAACAAGCCTGTAGGGGCCATGGTCGGCCCTCAGGTTAGATATAGTTTTAATAATAAAAATACTTTTTATCTTAACCCTGATTATATCACAGGGTTTGTAGACGGAGAAGGTTGTTTTTCTATTTCTATCTTTAAAGATAGTAGAAGATTAACTGGTTGACAAGTTAAACCTATTTTTAGTATATCTTTACATAATAAAGATCTAAATTTATTAGAAAGTATACAAAGAACTTTTAACGTAGGTAAAATATATAAGCATGGTGTTGATTCTATGCAATATCGTGTGAGTTCTTTAAATAATTTACAGGTAATTATAAAACATTTTGATAAATATCCCTTAATCACTCAAAAACAAGGAGATTATCTTTTATTTAAAGAAGCTGTAAATTTAACAATAAATAAAGAACATTTATGTTTAACAGGTTTATTAAAACTGGTGGGTATTAAAGCTACGTTAAATTGAGGTTTATCTCCTAAGTTTAAAGAAGCTTTTTCTTCTGTAAAACCAGTAAATAGACCTAAAGTTGATAATACTAAAATTAAAAACTTAAATTGAATTAGAGGGTTTATAGAAGCTGAAGGTAGTTTTCAAGTAATAACTCTAAATATTAATAATAGAACTAATATTAGTTTAAGGTTTTCAATAAGTCAACATATTAAAGATGAGATACTGTTAAATAATATGGTTACTTACCTTAATTGTGGTAGATATTATAAGTCGCTAACTCGTAATGAAGGGCAATATTTAGTAACAGTTTTTTCAGATATATATGAAAAAATTATACCTTTATTAAAGGAATATCCTTTATTAGGTAATAAAAAACAGGATTATTTAGATTTTGTACAAATAGCTGAGTTAATAAAATCGAAAGATCATTTGACTGAACAAGGAGTACAAAAAATAAAATTAATTCAAAATAATATGAATAAAAAAAGAATATAAAAAATAAAAGATATGTTTAGATAATTGTAGTATCATAGATAAATAAAATAAAATTCAACCAATTTCACTATATGCTGGAAACTTTTAATACCTTAAGTACCCGAAGGGTAAAAATCTTAATGGATGAAACAATGAACAATCAGCAGGAAACCAAAATAACCAGCCTTGTTATTAGTAGGATCCTCAGAGACTAGACGTGAAAGATTACTTTATCTTATTTTACAATGATAACTAAGTAATTAAGATATAGTCCGATTTGATAAGTCTATATGATTTGTCAAATAGTCCTTACAGTTTTGCTTCTACAAGTCATTTTGTATTAACTTTTGCTTTAAGTTTTACTATAGTTTTAGGTGCAACAATATTAGGATTCCAAAAACACGGTCTAGTTTTTTTTTCTCTCTTTTAGTTCCTGCAGGTTGTCCTTTACCTTTATTACCCTTATTGGTTTTAATAGAATTCATTTCATATTTAGCTAGAAATATTTCTTTAGGTTTAAGATTAGCTGCAAACATTTTATCAGGTCACATGTTATTAAATATTTTAGCAGGTTTCACTTATAATATTATGACTTCAGGTATAGTTTTTTTTTTTTTGGGTTTGGTACCCCTGTCTTTTATAATAGCTTTCTCTGGTTTAGAACTTGGTATTGCGTTTATACAGGCGCAAGTTTTTGTGGTTTTGTCTTCTGGCTATATAAAAGACGGGTTGAATTTGCATTAAAAAAAAAAACAAAGGATATGTGTAAAATAAATAAGATGTCCGTGTCCATGTCCCCTAGATTTGGGGTTGCGAACTTTTTTGGTATCTGGATCAGGATCCGCGTTAAAATTTCCGGGCACATGTAGGTTTTATTCTATAAATAAAAGAAAATTACACTCAGAGGACCCGGGTAATAAAGAAATTAAGAGTAAATTAAAGAAAAAAATGTTACTTAATATTTTATGTATACTTATTTGTGTAAGTTTGTTTTATTCATTTCCTTTAAAATTTTTAATTAATTTATGTGGTGCCTCTGTTTATTTAGTATATGCATTGTCAGGCTTTATAGCGTATGTTCAATTTAAATTAGTTCAAATATTAAAAGATAAAAATCAAAATTCAAGTACAATTGAATTTTTAAAGTATTTTGCACATATATTCTTAATGGCTTTCCTGGTTGTATTAGGTTATCCTTTTATGATAAGTATAGCTTCACTTTTTTATATTATTATGACTGAGGATTTGTCAAGATTATTTAAAGATTTATTTTATGAAATCTTCACGAATAAATATCTATACATGGGGGATCCTATTTCACCGTATAAGGTTTCAGATAAACCAGGAAAAAGTACTTTAGGCGTAGTTGAAGTTTTAAATATGGATAGTACAGCAGGGGGGTCAAATAGTACAGTAGGGGGGTCATATACTACAGCAGAGGGGTCAAATAGTACATCAGGGAGGTCAACTGTCGATTTACCTCTTATACCTGGACCGCTACCTCACCCACTCGAATCAAGATGTAGAGGAAAATTGGCCAAAATTCAGATGGACCCTACTTGATTTAAAGTTTCGATATCTAAGGATATGAATTCTCTTAAAAACCGTGTTGAAACACCAGGTGAATTTACTAAAATTATACGTCGTTTGAGTTGTTTAGATGAACCATTTATATTACCTCCGTATGCACTTCCTGCTATTTTTCAAAATCATGCAAAAGCTACTGGTCCAGTTATGGAATATGATGCAAAACTTAAAAAATGTGAGAGACATTTTTATAGTACTGTGGTTATAATAGAAAAACGTTCTTAAAGTAATAAGGTTACTCCCTATATACGTTTTTATACTTATTTAGATAGATTTAATAATACTTCGGTTAATTCCATGTACTTTAAAGGTTAGATAAATTTAAATTTAATTCCCCGCACGTTGCGCTAGCGTGGCAGGCCCTATCCTGCGAAGCCAGGACTGCTTAGCGAGCCGGAGGCTAGCGCATTTTACGAAGTCGGAGTTCCCCTAAAATATATTTTTTTATAAGGCCGCGTAGCGGCCTGGGTAGCTTCACTATGGATATAAAATGTATAAAAAAAAAATTTTTTTTTTATCTTTATATTAGACTAAATTTTGGTTTAGAGATAATAATAGACTAAATTTAAAATAATTTAAGTAAAGTTATAGTAAACAATATGTATGTATTATATTACTTTAAGCGAAAGGTTTAGGTATAAAATAGAAAATAAAATAAATTTATAGATAATTTTATCTTAATATATAATTTAAAAGCTAGCTACGCAAAGCTTACATAAAACGATATTTTAGAAAGACATAACTTTTCTAGAAATAGCTTGCTTTTGTCCGAAAT
Source organism: Rosellinia necatrix (assembly GCA_021209875.1). Classification (NCBI taxonomy): domain Eukaryota; kingdom Fungi; phylum Ascomycota; class Sordariomycetes; order Xylariales; family Xylariaceae; genus Rosellinia; species Rosellinia necatrix. Next base: position 184,225 of record JAGYVD010000012.1, read on the forward strand.
CTTATATAAAAATAAATAAAACTAAAAAAATATATAGTGATGGACTTTACCATCAAAAAAAAAATAAAGATGAGTTTGGTGATGGCTCTGATTGAACGCTGTCAAAGTGCTTGACACATGCTAATCGAACGTTTAATTTAATGAATAATTTAATTAAAAGTGGTGAACAGGTGAGTATAGATATCCGGCCTACCTTAAAGAGAGGGAAAAATCCCTCATGATCAAAAGGTGTAATACCGCTTTAAGAGGACTTAAGGAAATATCGTCGGGATAGGTAGTTGTTAAGGTTATTACTTAACAAGCCTTAATTCTCGTAGTCGAAACTGAAACGGTTGATCGACCACATTGGGTATGAAAAAAAGCCCAAGGCTACTGAGTACAGCAGTGAGGAATTTTGGTCAATGGCCTAACGGCTGAACTGGCAACTTTGAGGAATGTAGATTAAAAGATCTATAAATTGATTTATCGAATAAAATTCTAAATGTTTATTGATAATGACGATAAACAGATTGATGCCTTGACTAATTACGTGCCAGCAGTCGCGGTAATACGTAAGAGGCTAGTGTTATTCATCTTTAATAGGTTTAAAGGGTACTTAGACGGTAAAATTTTTCCTTTATAAGGTACGGTTTTACTAGAGTTTTATGTGAGAAGGTAGTACTTAAGGTGTAGAGATAATATTCGTTGATACCTCAGGGACTGATAAAGGCGAAGGCAACCTTTTATGTAAAAAACTGACGTTGAAGGACGAAGGCACAGAGAACTAACAGGATTAGATACCCTAGTAGTCTTTGCAGAGAATGATGAATGCCATAGGTTAGGTTTAAATAACTTGGTCTATAAATGAAAGTGTAAGCATTTCACCTCAAGAGTAATGTGGCAACGCAGGAACTGAAATCACTAGGCCGTTTCTGACCCCAGCAGTGAAGTATGTTATTTAATTCGATGACCCACGAAAAACCTTACCACAATTTGAATGTTATTAATATCAATTAATAATACAAGTGTTGCACGGCTGTTTTCAGTTAATGTTGTGAAGCTGCGGATACGTCCGTGGAATTAACGAATACCCGGGCTTTATTTCTAAATTATTAATATAGAGCATTTCCTGATATGTTACAATTGTCAGGGCAAAAGGGAATAAGACAAGTCATCATGGCCTTAATATTGTGGGCTATAGACGTGCCACATATTCCTAGACAAAGAGAAGCAAAAATGCGAATATGAGCTAATCTCAAAAAAATAGGATAAAATATGGAAATGGATTGTAGCCTGAAATTCGGTTGCATGAATAAGAAATTGCTAGTAATCGTGAATCACCATGTCACGGTGAATAAAACTTCGGATTGGTACTAATCACTCGTCGCATGCTGAAAAGAGTTGGTGCAATAAGTTTGCTTTTTTATTCTAAGTACTTGAATGATCGAATTTAAATCTTATAATAGAGATCTTCGTATGCGCGATTCTAATTAGTGTTAAGTCGAAATACAGTTCGTGTAGTGGAAGTTGCACGGGATTAATAAAAATTAACAAAAAAAAACATGAAGGTTCCGTTTGTAGGTGTGACGGTTGAATTATATCAATTGCATTCTATAGAGTTCAAATCTCTAATCTTCATATCTAAAAATTTTTTTATATTCAAACTATTTACCCTCTCTCACCTCCTTTTCCTTCGTATTGGAAGCCAGGACGCAGCCAAAAATTAAAAAAAAAACAGGACGCAAGGCCCTAATGGCCCTGTGGTCGAAGGGCTGAAATATAAGATATAGGGCTAAATATATTATATTAAATTTAATAACTTTATTTAATGTAATTACCAGAGTGTAGTTTAATTATACGTAAAAAAAAATCTAACTCTATTTTGATATATAAGGAGGGTTCCTTTATTGGTAAGAAGGGCTGAGCTGTAAACTCAGTAGTAATATACTTTTAAGAGTTCGAATCTCTTGTCTCCTAATAATAAGTCTCTATAGCTCAAAGGTAGAGCTTGATACTGTTAATATCATGATAGATGTTCGATTCATCTTAGGGGCGTTATATTTGTTAAAAAAAAGGGGTATTAGCATAATGGTAGTGCATATGACTTTTAATCATTACTATACGAGTTCGAATCTTGTATACCCTAAAGATAGCAATTATAGTTTAATGGTAAAACCCTCGTCTTCCAAATGAGTTTCGTCGGTTCAAGTCCGACTAATTGTATTATATTTTAAATAAAATTTGCTAGCCTCCGGCTCGCTAAGCAGTTCTGGCTTCTAATCCGAAGGATAAGACTTCGTGAGGGGGCCAGCCACGCTAGCGCGGCAGGCCAAGGACCTAGTCCTTGGCCTGGGCCGAGAGGTAAACATTTTTAGGCATTAATAACTTAAAAGGTAAAAGGACTACTACTGTGACAGAGTAGTAGATGTCCACGTAGTCCTCTTTTAGGTTATATGCTTTTTTAAGAGTATAATTTAATGGCAAAATATGGAGTTTCAACCTCCCAATTCTCAGTTCAAGTCTGGGTACTCTTGTGAGTTATCCTTTGCGGAGGTTAGATATGTAAAATACAAAAATGTATTGTTTAGCTATTCTAAATGAAACTGGTACAAATGGGTTTATGACAGATATAGTAGGTTTTCTTTCATTGTTAGGTATTTCATGTGGTATACTAGTAATTGTAAGTAAAAATCCTATTGTATCTATTTTATTTTTAATAGGTTTATTTTCATTTATATCTTGTTATTTAATTTCGTTAGGTTTAACTTTTATAGGTTTAGTGCGCCGTTTGGTCGAATAATTTTAAGGGATCATAGGATCTCGGGTACTATCTCATTAAGGTATTTTGTGCGAAGCGGATATATGTAAATAATCTGAAGCACCTAAAAGGTAAAAGAGTTATATGATCGGGCCGTGCCTACAAATATAATGTCCGCTTTAGAATGAATCATCATAAGATAGTCAGAATATACTAAGGTACTCCCAACGTCAACGTTATCCTCAGGGGAAAGCCCTGAGAGGAACATAGCATCGTTGAGAAAGGGGGAGCATGATTAAACTAGGTAATCAGAAATTCTCTCCCGAGTTGTGCTATCTATGGTTAAAGCTATACTGCCTGAAGAATACCCATCTGAGTCCTGAAATAAAGGGATTGTAGGAAACCAATCATAACTACTATCTGATAGTAACAATACCTGATAGACCGGTAATGTTAGGAGATCGTCAGAATCGGATTACAATAAGTAATCTCAAGGTGGGGAAAGTTCAACCTAAGGATAGCCAAGGAATTATTAGGATACTGTGGAAGACCTAAGGAAGGAAACGACTAAGGTCTCAGAGGAATCATAGTACCCGCTCATCAATGAATACTGGATCAGTAACTTGATCGCAAGGGGAAGGGTTCCAGCCACTAAGAATAAGAGTAAGTCCTTCGCGAAAGTTTCGCTAAGTTTTAAACTAAGGGGTCCGAGGGCATATTCAGTCCGTAATTTCGATACTTAGTGGCGGAGCCGTATGA